>SKCR01010872.1:0-88068 GCA_019454045.1 Zanthoxylum bungeanum | reverse complement strand
TGTGTATATGAAGATTGTGGTACAGACATATCCTGGATGGTCTGTTCATGTTCCGTCGATGATTCATTGCCAGGAACAGTATCACTAGGATTTTCATCAAGTTCTACTTTCCTCCCACTTACCACTGCATCTAGGAATTCCTTTTCAAGGAAAAATGCATGTAGAGCAACAAATACTTTGTTCTCTTGTGGGTGATAGAAGTAATATCCTTTGGTTTCCTTAGGATATCCCACGAAAAGGCATTTATCTGATTTGGGTTCTAGTTTGGTACCTTCCAAACGTTTAACATATGCCCAGCATCCCCAAATCTTCAGGAAAGAGAAACCTGGTTTCTTCCCTGTCCATATCTCATATGGAGTCTGTTCAATAGACTTTGACGGAACCTTATTCAAAATAAGTACTGCACTGTTTAAAGCGTATCCCAGAAGGATATAGGTAGCTCAGTGCGACTCATCATCGACCTTACCATGTCTAACAAGGTACGGTTTCTCCGTTCAGACACACCGTTTAATTGCGGTGTTCCAGGAGGAGTCCACTGTGAAAGAATACCATTTTCTCTCAAGTAATCTTGAAACTCAAAAATTAAGTATTCGCCACCAAGGTCCGACCGCAATGTCTTAATACTCTTACCTGTTTGTTTTTCTACTTCGTGTCGAAACTCTTTGAATTCTCAAAAGTTTCCGACTTGTGTCTCATTAGATACACATAACCATAACGAGATGCATCATCCGTAAAGGTTACGAAGTAATGATATCCACCTCTAGCCTGGCTAGACATGGGCCCACATACGTCACTATGAACAAGGGCTAACAGTTCTGTGGTACGTTCACCTTTACCACTAAAAGGTGATTTAGGCATTTTGCCTAAAAGACAAGATTCGCAGACATCATATGAATTAAGATCAAATCCGTCCAAGCACCCACTCTTCGAAAGTGTGGATATGCGAGTCTTGTTTATGTGTCCTAGACGACAATGCCACATGTAAGCTTCATCTTTTAGATTACTCCTTTTGAGCCTTTGTTTGTTATTTTAGGAGATTCATTTATATTCAAAATATAAAGGCCATTATTTGCTACAGCAGTGCAAATTTCTGCATCATTTTTATATAAATAACACCCAGTGTTTCTAAATACAAAAGTGTACCCATGCTGGGTTAACAAAGATACAGATATGATATTCCTAGTCAAGTAGGTATATAATAATAACAGTTCAAAAGTTTAAGCATATGCCCCGAGGGCAATTCCAAAACAAAAGTCCCTACAGCCAAAACAGCAACTGGAGTTCCGTTTCTGACTCGTAGGTCAATCTCCCCTGAAGTCAGCATCCTGCTATCCTACAGATCCTGCAAATCAGTGCAAATATGAGCAGCACAACCAGAATCAAAAATCCAATTTTTAAAACTAGAAGTAGTCATATTTATCTCAATAACAACATACCAGAGGCTAGTGCCTTGCCTGCCTTGATATCCTCCTTGTGTCCTTTGCCCATTCGGCAGTCACGTTTCCAGTGACCCTTCTTGCCGCAGTTGAGGCAGACATCTTGAGATTTGTCCCTTGGCTTCCCAGAAGCTTTTGTCGACTTGCCTTTACCCTTTTTCTTATGTTTCTCTTCCTCACCCCTCAGTAGCTTTGGGCCAACCTTTGGCCTCTGAGAGGTCGATGTAAAGTGGGCCTCGCGCTTGCCCCCTTTTGGAGTTCTTTTTCAGACTCTTTCAAGATGGATAAGTTCTCCAAGAGTGTCATCCGTATCCATCAACTTATAGTTGATTATGATTTGTCTCCAAGTATCAGGAAGTGACTGTAAGATCAATCTATGGTCAGCTCAGCCTCCAAGACTATTCCCATATTGGCCAACTCATCAATATCGGCGATCATTTGAGCCCCGTGGGCCTCAACTGATGCGCCTTCAGTCATCGGGCGCGGAAGAGTTTCTTCACACAACTCATATCTCTCCATCCGCTTATTGGAGCGGTGGAGATCTCGCAGTCTAGCCATCATATTATAAGGATCCAAGTCCCTATTTTGGCGACGAAAGTGCTGAGTCATCGAAGCTAACATAATAGCCTGAGCTGTGTCACAATCACTGCTGTGAGTTTTCCATAACTCCAGCTCAAGTGGATCAGTGGGCTTAGGCGGGAGAGGTGTTTGTATAGTGTACAGCATCCTCTCAGCCCCAAGGACTATCCTTAGGTTCATTTCCCAATCAGCGAAGTTTGTGCCCTTAAAGACATTGTCACCCATGATGATGTCTCGGACACTTACCTTGCTTGCCATCTTAACTACGATAGTCCAACTATCTAGTTAACGATAAAATGGGTACAGTCAAAATGTTACAAAAATAACAATGAATTAGTCCAACTAATTTTAATTAATTAAACAAAATAATTTTTGAAAGACGCGTAAGGCTAAGTATCTGAATGAAATTGCAAATTCAATACTAGCCTCCCACTATTTTTATCAAATCTCTAACCCTCTGTTGAGAACTCGGGAAATCCTATTTCCTAGTGGGCTAGGATCCCGTTAAATAACACATAACCTTGACTTTGGCCAACAAGTTGTATGCTATTTAACTAGGTAGATCTCACAGATCAATTGGATCCTATCCAATTCCTAGATCCGGTTAGGTGGACATCCAAGTCCAAAACATATGTATGCCAATGTATCTAATACATTTTCTAACCATATCCTCCGAATCATCTAGGCCTTGGCTTTGGCACTACAAACCTAATGATTCCAGTTAAGCGGGACCCATTGACAAGGATAGTTTCGTAATCAATGTCGTTGGACAAGAAATGATCTTGACTTTGGCCAACAAATCACAACTTGGACAAGACACCGATGTGGAACAAAACTCTCATGATTCAAGTACATCCTAATTGACAAGGTCTTGACTTTGGCCAACAAACCAATGCCAATTGGATCTTGAACAAGAATCATTCAATGGAAGGATAATCGCTTAATATAGATTGAGGGATTTTTGCGTAATTGGCAACCAATTTTATCTTTGTTAGGTCTCATCATCATACACCCTTAAGCATGCTTCTAAAACATCATAAAGTGCATAAAATAATTAATAGTGATATACGGATGGATATATAAAACAATTTGTTCCTAGAACAAATCACTCCATTTCCACTCCCCGCTAGCAATATACTACTTCTACCCAATTACATAATACAATAAGAGAACCTCATTTACATGAGGGGAATTAGGTGAGAAGAGAATACAAAGAGATAAAAGAGATAAGGCTGGACACGCAGGTCCAATTTATAATTCTAATTTACAATAATTTCTAAAATTACCCTTTCCCTTCTAATATCCATCCGCTATACACTATTCATTCATCACATACATGTATATTCATTCAAGACATGCTATACAACCACAAATCCAATTAATTAGTCTTTATTTAAATGATCATCCAATGTTCAATCAACGGTTTGATTTTGCGCGAGTCCAACTCGTTTGAGAATAAGTACATAAGGTACGAATTCATGAATTATATCGAACTACTCGTTAAATCCAATTTAAGCCGTATTCAATAGTAATTCAATTTATTTAATTCCAAATTAAATGTTTACACTTTTAATGTGCTTTTAAAGATTAGATTCTAAATCTTATCAAATTGGGTCTCCAAGCCCAACTAACATCCAATGTTTGTTTAATTAAAGTCCGATGGGCTTTCAATTGATTTATAAAGGCTTGGGCTTTGGTCAATGTGGGTCAAACCCAATTACCAAGCCCAAATAAGGAATCACCCTTAAGTGCCATAAAATCAATTTCAAGCCCATAAGGCCCAATTAAACATAAAAGTCCATTAATTAAATTTTAATATTCCAAATTTAAAATTCAATTAATTAAAGTGTAATTGCATGATTAATTCATTAAACCAAATATTTCAAAAACACCAATTTAATTCATTAATCATCAATTGTTCAAACACTTGTCTAACATTTATTTGAACAAAGATCAAGTCCTTTAACATGTCATGTTGTATTCGGCCAAGAGAGATTTTTTGCGGTTCGATTTGTTTTTCAATCCAATTGAATCACTAATCTATTATCCATATTGATTTTAAGTCATCTAATGAACTTGAAAGCAAAAATTCAATTAAGTGAAAAGACCTCAATTTTCGGTCAAGCATCAACTTTAGGGAAAAAAAAATCATCCAATGTATTTTTCTCAAAATTGAACATGTATTACATCAAATATCATACATTTAATCATGCTTAAGTTATCCAATAAACTTGTGCATGAAAAATTCCAAATCTTCAAATGACCTACACATTCGGCCAATGCATCAATTTTGGGGAAAAAATATCCAATACAATTTTCTCAAAATTGATCATGTATTACTTCATATTACAAACATTTAAGCACACTCAAATCATCCAATGAACTTGTGCATGCAAAAATTCAACTTAATGGAAGTGCCTCACATTCGGCCAAGACATCATTTTGGGGAAAAATCATCCAATGCATTTTTCTCAAAATTAATCATGTATTATATCAAATATCATACATTTAAACATGCTTAAGTCATCAAATAAGCTCATGCATGAAAAATTCCAATCCAATGGAAGCACCTCCACATTCGGCCAAGACAACATTTTGGTAAAAAATCATCCAATGCATTTTTGTTAAAATTGATCATGTAATATATCAAATAACATACATATAAGCATACTTTAGCATCCAATTCCACAACAACATGCTTCAATCAATTTTCCCCAAATTAACCCTAATGTATTTCATGCTTAACCTAGCTCAATGATACCATTGTTGAGTTTCTATAATTAGTCCCAAGGAAAGATTAAGCAATAGAAATACAATAATCATACATGCAAAGCTTGAAGGATGGCAGAAACATACTTACAAAGCTATGTGACGAAAATGGTGATGAGGATCCTTGAGCCTCCAAGGATGAAGTTTTGGCCAAGCAAGAAGATGGAGAGAAGCTTCAAATCTTTGAGTATTCCAAGCTCCAAATGCGTTTCCCTATCACCTCTTTTGATCCTTCCTTGTGCTAGCAAAAATGGAGAATGAGAAAACAATTTGCTGCCTTTGTTTATGCAGCTCACGGCGTGAGCAAGAGAGAAAGAAGAGGAGAGTGTTTCACTTTTAATTTTTGTTCCCTTTTGCATGCCAAAACCGTGAGACACAAAGGAAATGAAAAGGGATATGATATCTAATACCAAAAGAATTTTTTAATGCAAAAAATCCTTCAAAACCGTGCATGGCTTTCCCTCCAAAATGAAATCCATCATTTGCCATCATTACCACACTTTGAGATTAGAGACAATGTATCATCCCTCAAAGGTGACTAGATACATCCACCATCTATTCGTATTAAGTAATGAGATATCGCGATGTTATTTGCGGATATCACTCGATTCAAAATACGAATGTGTCCGCAAGCACTTTCGGGCTCGGTTTCGTTAATTCCGAATTAACGAATTTCCGTCGCGACGTGAATTAAATAATTACGCCTTGCGAAATTACTATTCAGTTCGCTAATGAATTAATTCTAAATTAATTCGTTTGCCCGAATTAAAATCCGATTTTAATTCCGCGTCGAAATCTAATTTCGTTTAATAATATATCGAATATATTATTTTATCGATTAATTCCAAATTATCGATCTCTCTCTCTCTCCTAATAAGGCATTTTATCCAAGATAAAGTTTCTCCGCAATTAATCCAAGATTAATAAGGTTCGAATCAAACGTCATAGGTGAATCTTCAGGAAGCGACCCAAGAGATCTCCGGATATGTTGGCAGTAAATACGGTCGTTGGATAATCCAAACACGTACGTACCTCGTACTACGTTTTTACCGATTTACAAGACAAGGTTGGCTTAGCAAAGCGCCATGCCTACCCAATTCTCCAGAAATATTCTTACTGGAATATTAGATCTATATCAAGCGTAGTATACCGTAGTATCGCGTACATCGATCCAGTATCGGACGATCACATGTTAGGCCTGGGGCTGGAAGTGTGTCTGCCCCGTATGAAACATATATCGGACATCAAACAACTAGTCTCTTTAAATCGGACAATCCTGACCTAGTCATATTGTCCCGACGGTTGCACCTTTTATAGAGTACTAGTTCTGTGTCCTGCGCGATCATCACTCCATATGTCTGAAGTGATACTTCCATCTTGACATCACACCCAGTACACTACGATTCCTGATAAACCCAGAAGTGGTGAACACAGAACCAGTTAAAGTCCCCAACCACCAAAACCAAAGTTTACCGATTGTCGCAAGTACTAGCGATGCAGTCTCAGGTTAAGACCATATACACCTACCCTGATGTGGCCTCCCATAGACACCCAGACATACTACCAATGGGATTCCACGGGGTCTATCCAGAGCGAAGCTGTTTTCCGTACCATCGGTAAAACACAACCTCATATCGCACTTGCATAAGTATCCAATACTTAAATATATGAGAACTATGCCGTTGTGCCCTCACAACATGCACAAATGCAATACTAGTCTATTTCGCATTATCGATGTCCGATCTCGATAATACTCCGACTAGGGATATTTAATGATTAAACCTTTTATATTGATATTGTCTCATATCATCTCAATACGGAACTAATCATACGGACTTTTGCCATTAATAAATCAAAGTAAATAATTTTACAAAACGGCAAAAGGGCAATTTCATTATCACATAGTTAATTTTGTACAATAATACAATATCATTTACAAAACAGTGACGCTATGGGTCATAATGTCCAACACCAACATATTCGGGGATCTCATGGGTCGCTTCCTGAAGATTCACCGATGACGTATGACTCGCACTTTATTAATCTAGGATTAATTAATGATGAGAGAGAAAATTAATCTGGGATTAATTGCAGAATATTTTATCTGGGATAAAATATTAATTAAGAGAGAACGATTAATTTGGAATTAATCGATAAAATAATATATTCGATATATTATACGAAATTGGATTTCGACGCGGAATTGAAATTAGATTTTAATTCGGGCGGACGAGTTAATTTAGAATTAATTCGTTAGCGACGTGAATAGTAATTTTCCTATGCATAATTATTTAATTACGACGCAACGGAAAATTCGTTAATTTAGAATTAGCGAACCCGAGCCCGGGAGTGTTTGCGGGCGCACTCGCATTGCGAATTTAAGTGTGTCCCACAAGTCACATCAAGCGTCAAATCATTAGTCACATCAAGCGTCAAATCACTTGTCACTTTGAGTGATGTGACAACGTGTCATTTGAGTGATTGATGGAAGTAGTTGGTTGGCTTTAATGCCATTTACCAATTTTGAATTTGGTAAATCAATTAATTGATTTTGGAAAATCAATATTGTGTATTAGATACACAAACCAATTAATTCATCACTCTCTCTTCTACACACACACACGGTTTTGAGCCTTTTCTCTCCTCTCTCTCACGGTCTTGGACCACATTTTCTTCTTCTGTTTTTCTACTGTCTGCTACTGCTGACAAAGAAGAAGCAAAGTGAAGATTTTGTTGCAAAATCATGAGTGCTAGCACACAAATGAGTCATCCTAAGGTCATAGGTAAACCAACTTGTGAGCTTGTAATCACCATTTGAGAAGCTTGGAGCTTGCAGCATCAATGGAGCACACTTGGAGGTGATGATCGAAAATTTATAGGCCAAATTTCTGCCCACTGCGGAGAGCTTCATCACCTTGGAGGAAAAGATTTTTCTTCGTCGCATCGCTCAACCGATCATTGTAAGTATTCCACAACTTCCTTGTTGTATTCGCACATGGTTTCTTTGCTTAAATTGATCCCGGTTAGACCGTAGAAACCCAACAATGGTATTAGAGCGAAGTTGAGCATTAAACTTGAACTTAGCGTTAAAATTGGGTAAATTGAATTTGAGCATGATTTGATAAAATTCTTTGATTGAGTATGCTTGAATGATGTTTAATTGAAGTTGGATGTGATCAATTTCATGAAAATTGATTTGGAACAATTTTCCCCAAATTGGTGAGGCTTGGCCGAATGGTACCCTATTTTGTGGCTCTTGGTGATTTTTGATTTTAAGCCATTGGATGTGTTTGAAATGATTGGGATGTATTAATTTGTGGTTTAATTGGATTGAAATCAAAATTGATATACGTAATCCCCAATTGCCGTGAGCTTAGAAGCATGAAATGGGTTTGATTTTTGATTAAAATGTGTTGGACATGTTTTGATGTTTATGAGCATAATTAATTGTACATATTTTTGTTTTGGAAATATTAATTTGGGTAATTAATTATGGCATACACATTAATTAATTAATTGTGAAATTGGAATTTTTTAAGTTAATTAATTGGGCTTACTTTGGAATTGGGCCTTAAAAGTTGTAATTGGGCTTTATGGGCTTGGTTGTACTAAGATGGGTTTAGGCTAAATTGGTTGGATCCAATTGGGCCCAAAACCATATCCATAAAGTCCAATTATGACTAATGGACCTTTAATATTTAATTGGGCCTAATGGGCCTAAATTGGTTTCTTGGCAAATAAGGGTGATTCCTTAAATTGGCCTTGGTATTTGGGTTTGACCCATATTGACCAAAAGTCTATGCCTTAGAAATTAATTAAAAGCCCATTGGACTTTAAATTAAATTGACATTTTATGTTAATCGGCCTTTGAGACCCGTAACGGTTAGATTTAGAATCTAAGTCGTAAAGGTTCGTTAATAAAGTGTAAATATTTAATTTAGAATTAAATATAGAATTAGTATTAAATACAAATTAAATTGGATTTAATGTTGTAGTTTAATTTCATTCAAGAATTCGTACTTTGAGTACTTATTCGCAAAACGAGTTTGACTCGCGCAAAATCAAATCGTTGTTTGAACATTGGATGGTCATTAATATTCAGATTAATTAATTGGATTAGATTGATTGATAACATGCTTGTGTGAATACATGGTCGCGATGTATGAATAATATATATCGGATGGATATTAGATGGGTGGGGCAATTTTGGAAATTATTGTAATAAATTTAGAATTTATTAATTGGACCTGCGTGTCCAGCCTATTACCTTCTTACTCTTTGCATTTCTCTTCTCACCTATTCCCCTCAATGTAAATGAGGTTTCTTTAGAAGTGTTATGTAACAGGAAGAAGTAATACATGTGCTAGTGTGAGAGAGGAAAGTGAGAGATTTGTTCTAGGAACAATGTTTAAGTATCCATCCGAATATCATTATTATATTTATTTATATGCGCCTTATTATGTGTTTAGAATGCATGTTTAAGGGTGTATGATGATGAGACCTTAACAAAGATAATTAATTGGTTGCCAATTGCACGCGAAAAACCCTCAACATCATATTAAGCGTTTTTCCTTCCATTGAGTGATTCTTACTCAAGATCCAAGACTGGCATTGGTTTGTTGGCCAAAGTCAAGACCTTTGTCCGTCGAGGATGTGTTTGAATCATGAAAGCTTTGTTCCATATTGGTGTCTTGTCCAAGTTGTGATTTGTTGGCCAAAGTCAAGATCACTTCTTGTCCATCGACATTGATTACGAAGCTTTCCAAGGTCAATGGGTTCCGCTTAATTGGGATCACTAAGTTTGTTGTGCCAAAGCCAAGGCTTAGTTGATTCAGAGGAAAAAGGTTAGGCAATATATTGGATATATTGGCATATATAAGATATATGTTTCGGACATGGATGTCCACCTACTGGATCTAGGAATTGGATGAGATCCAATTGATCTTAGAGATCTACCTAGTTAATTATCATACAATTTGTTGGCCAAAGTCAAGATTGTGTGTTATTAAACGGGATCCTAGCCCACTAGGAAACAAGGTTTCCCGAGT
Source organism: Zanthoxylum bungeanum (assembly GCA_019454045.1). Classification (NCBI taxonomy): domain Eukaryota; kingdom Viridiplantae; phylum Streptophyta; class Magnoliopsida; order Sapindales; family Rutaceae; genus Zanthoxylum; species Zanthoxylum bungeanum. The sequence goes on along the minus strand of SKCR01010872.1, from coordinate 78,236 downwards.
ACTCAACAGAGGGTTAGAGGCTCACCGAAAAATAGTGGGACGCAAGTATTAAATTTGCAATATTCGTTTAGTTACTTACCATACACGCACATTTCAAATTATTCGTCAATATATTATTTATTAGTTGGACTAATATTTAATCGTTGTTTTAATTAAACAGTTGGACTGTATTCAAACTATTTCATTTATAGTTGATTATATAATTGGATTATAGTAATCAATATATTTGAATAAACTAATTTCAATTAATAGTTGATTTTATAATTGGATTATAGTAATCAATATATTTGAATTTAACCAATTAAATAATAGTTGATTATATAGTTGGACTATAGTAATCATTATAATAAATAGTACCTAAAATCGTTGATTCGATAGTTGGACTATTGGAATCAAGATAAATTGAAAGATTAGTGTTTAAAACATAATCCTGGGTGAAAATGTATTTAAACGACTTTAATTTTCAAATTAGGAATAATGAATCATGATTGTCCTTAAAACTAAGAAGTTACTTTATTTGATAAAATAACATCTTAAGCCTAAGCCCGGAGTTAAGAAAATAGTAGAACATGATATTGGAATATTCATGTAATGATAACTTTAGTGCTTAATCCATTATACTTGCCAAATAGACTCTTTAATTTCTTAATCAGAACTAAGGATTAGATCCTTATAGTATGATAATGAAATTGAATGATCTTCATAGATCTATTATTAGATCTTAGAAGTACTAAATTGCAATTGTAAACTCTTGGAGAGTTAATGGCTATACTCAAGGAGACAAAACCAAAGTTTACAATAAGGCAAGAAGCGCAAGGCGCACTTTACTTCGATATTCTAGAAGGCCAAGGTTTGGCCAAAGGCTTATGGAGTGTGAAAAGAGCAAAAGGCAAAATCATTATAATCTTCTGTGAAGATAAAGGACATATCCCATAATGTCTGTCTAAACTGTGGCAAACAGGATCACCTAAGCGTGACTGCCGTATGGACAAGGCAAACATGAAGGAACCGAAGACGGGCAAGGCTCTGACTTCAAATATGTTTGTTATAAAGATGTTCGCAACTAGTATTAAAATTGGATTTTAGATACTGGATGTGGTACATGAATATGTACTGATGTGCAGAATCTGCTGAGAGCAGGATATTGACTTCAGATGAGATCCATCTACGAATCGAGAACGGGACGAAAGTCGCTGTTTTAACCGTAGATACCTAAGTTTAGGAACTACCATTCGGGTGTGTACTTAAATTACGAAACTGTTAAAATGTAACTAGTTTGACTAGATACATTATCTCTATATCAGGGTTTAACCCGTTGCGGGTAAACCTTTATATTCTAGAACACTAAATCTTTTTATTTTATAAAGATGATATTGAGATAAACACATTAAATGTGAATAACAATATTTATATTTTGAATATAAATAAATCTCAAACGTATATTATGACAAACAAATAGCTCAAACTGATTTAATCAGTTGAAACTTATACTGGCATTGTTTTCTGGGACACAATTAAACAACACTCGTATATCCACACTTTTGAATAGTGGGTACTAGGACGGATTTGATTCCATTCAAATGATGTCTACGAATCTAGTTTATTAGGCAAAGTGCCTAAAACACCTGTACTTGGTAAAAGTGTAAGTGCCACCGATCTGTCCTCGTTCTTAGTGACGTAAGTGGGGCCATATCTAGCTAGGCTAGAGGTGGATATGAATATTTCGTGACCTTTACGGATGTGGCATCACGTTATGGTTATATGTTTCCTTTGAAACACAAATCGGAAACTTTTAGAGTTTCGACACGAAATAGACAAACAGATCGGCTAAAGTGTAAAACCATCACGGTTGGACCATGATGAAAATACTTAAGTAATAAGTTTCTCAATACTTGAAAGAGTAAAGTATTCTTTCAATGAGGACTCCTCCCGGAACACGTCATTTTGACGGTGTGTCCGAACAGAGAAACTGAATTTTGTTGGACATGATAAGGTAAATCATGAGTCGCTCTGAGCTACCATTTCCTACAACGGATACACATAAACAGTGCAGAACTTATTTAGAATAAGGTTCCATAAAAATCTGTTTGATAGACTTCATATTAGATATGAATAGGAAAGAAACTGGGTTTTCTCATTCCTGAAGATTTGGGAATGCTAGGCATATGTTTGGATGATACCAAACTAAAACCCAAATCGGATAGGTGCCTAAGTTGTAGGTTATCCTAGGGAAACCAAAGTATAGTACTTATACAACTTACAAGAGAAAAATTTAATTGTTGCTCGCCATGCGGTTTTCTTAAGAGGAATACCTATATGCAGTGGTAAGTGGGAGGAAAGTAAAACTCGATAAAAATCGGAGTAATACTATTCAAGGCACTGATTCCTTAATGGAACACAAAATAGTTCATCAAGGATGAAACTATACCATTAATCTTCGAATACACAAGAACTGCGTAAGTCGGAGAGAGTCAGAAAACAACCTGGGGTATGGGTTTCTGATCTCACCTCATAAAGATGTCAATCTTATTGAGGAACGCCAACTGACTACGTATGAGGAAGTGATACAAGGTATCGACTCCCTAACATGGCAAAGTGCCATGATATCCGAAATGGATTCCATGTATACCAACTATGTTTAGACACTAGTTGTTGTACCGCAAGGCATTGTGCCTATTGGTACTATATAAGTCTTCAAGGAAGACATACATGGAAGGCAACAAACCAACGTATAAAGCTAGGCTTTTAGCGGAAAGGTATCGTTATCAACATTGTGTCGATTACGACGAAACCTTTTAACTGTTGCCACAGTATATCCATTTGGATAATGCTTGCTAATGTTGCATGTTTCATTTAAGAAATATGGCAGCTGAACGTCAAAATCGCTTTCCCTAAACGGAAATTTTTTGGAGGATGTTTACACATCCTGACGATTTTGTCGTACAAAAACTAGCAAATAAGGTTTGCAGGTTATTCGATCCATGTTTGGATTGAAGCAAGCATTACGTTCTTGGAATAATCGTTTTGATGTAATCATAATGATGTATTATTTAATTCAAAACGAAAATGATTTTTGTGTATATAAGGAGGTTAGTGGGAGCGCACTGAAAGTGAATGTCCTATAAGTAATGATAATACATCATTTCTTGGAAATGATATTCCCATAAAATATAATCGGTGAAAGCTTGGCTTTCATAAAATTCTCCGTAGAATTCTTGGGAGAAACAACCTTTATTCTAGGAATACAGATCTAATGGGATAGATCCAAAGGTTGTTAATACTCTCCGAGAACTCATACATTGAAAAATGTACGCGACTTGGTGTCTCATGTGCTTTGAGCATATGGATTCACAATCAGGCCAATCCAAGTGATAGTCACTGGATTGATGTCAAGAACATCCTTCAATATCTTGGATGAACTGAGGATGATTTCTTAAACAATGGAGAAGGAGAACTTGAAGTGACTGGGTTCACTGCTGCAAGTTTCATAACCGATAAAAACGACTATAAGTCGTAACAAATGTACTATAAAGTTTGAATAACGGTACAGTGAGCTGGATATCTTCCAAGCAAGATACTGTTACCGAATAAACAACAAAAACAGAATATTGTTGCAGCTGAGGCAGCAATAGAAGCCATTTTGGTCGATAATAAATCTAATCAGATTAGATATAGTTCTGTTAGCAGCTGAGCTGGGCTACAGCACAGGCTAAAGAATTAATGGTCTCATCAATGATCCAGATATATACTTCGACTATTCATCTAATTCGTTCGGATCATACATCGTGGCGATGTGATGATCGTATAAATCACATCAGATGATAATCATGCAAATCTGCTGACGAAAGCATTTTCTCAGCAGAAGTTTGAGCGAACAGTACATAGTTCGGGTGTAGGACACTTGAGTGACTGGCTATAAGCCAAGTGGGAGATTGTTGGACAATTATGACCCATAGTGTCACTATTTGTACAGATCATGGTGTTGTTGTATAAATTAACTATGTGACAAAGGAAATTGCTCTTTTATCATTTGTGATTAGATCACCAAGATGTATAAATGATGAAAGGTCCATATGATTAGTTCCTGGATTGAAATGATATGAGACAGTATCAATCCACGAAGGTTTAATCATTAAATATCCCTAGTCAGAGTATTATCGAGATTGGACATCGATAATGCGAAAAAGACTAGTATTACACTTGTGCGCGTTATGAGGGCATAACGACATAGTTCTTATATATTTGGGTATAGGATACTCATGCAAGTGTTGTAGGAGATTGTGTTTTACAGATGGTACGGAAAACAGCTTCGCTCTGGATAGACCCCTCGGAATTCCATTGGTAGTATGACAATGTGTCTATGGAAGTCCGAATCAGTGTAGGTGTATTTGGTCTTAACCTGAGACTTGCACCGCTAATACTTGTGACAATCAATGTACTTTGGTTTTGGTCGTCCAGGGCTTTAACAGGTTCTGTGTACGCCTCTTCTGGGTATATTGAGAATCATAGTGTATTGGGTGTAATGTCGAGATGGAAGTATCACTCCATTCATAGTGGATATGATGATCACGTAGGATATGGAACTGGTTCACTTATGTACTGCAGTCATCGGGATAAAATGACTAGGTCATGTTTATCCGATTATAAAGACTAGTTACCAGAGATCCGATATGTGCTTCGTACGGGGCAGACACAATTCCAGCCCCAGGCCATGCACGTGACATCCGATACTGGATCGAGATACGCAATACTACGTATACTACGCCTGATATAGATCACTTATTCCTATAAGGATATTTCTGGAGAATTGGGTAGGCATGGCGCTTTTCTAGAAGCCAACCTTGTCTTGTAAATCGGTAAGAATGTAGTACTAGGTACATACCTGTTCGGATAGTCCGACGACCGAATTTTCTGCCAACATATCCGGGGATCTCATGGGTCGCTTCCCGAAGATTCACCGATGACGTATGACTCGCAATTTATTAATATGGGATTAATTAATGATGAGAGAGAAAATTAATCTGGGATTAATTGCGGAGATATTTTATCTAGGATAAAATATTAATTAAAGAGAGAGAACGATTAATTTGGAATTAATCGATAAAATAATATATTCGATATATTATACGAAATTGGATTATGACGCGGAATTGAAATTAGATTTTAATTCGGGCGGACGAGTTAATTTAGAATTAATTCGTTAGCGATGTGAATAGTAATTTTACTAGGCATCATTATTTAATTACGACGCAACGGAAAATTCGTTAATTTGGAATTAGCGAACCCGATCTCGGGAGTGTTTGCGGGCACACTCGCATTGCGAATTTAAGTGCGGCCCACAAGTCACATCAAGCGTCAAATCATTAGTCACATCAAGCGTCAAATCACTTGTCACTTTGAGTGATGTGACAACTTGTCATTTGAGTGATTGATGGAAGTAGTTGGTTGGCTTTAATGCCATTTACCAATTTTGAATTTGGTAAATCAATTAATTGATTTTGAAAAATCAAATTTCTGTATTAGATACACAAACCAATTAATTCATCACTCTCTCTCTTCAATACACACGGTTTTGAGCCTTTTTCCTCCTCTCTCACGGTCTTGGACCACATTTTCTTCTTCTGTTTTTCTGCTACTGCCGTGAACAAAGGAGAAGCAAAGTGAAGATTTTGTTGCAAAATCATGAGTGCTAGCACACAAAGGAGTCATCCTAAGGTGATAGGGAAACAAACTTGTGAGCTTGGAATCACCATTTTAGAAGCTTGGAGCTTGGAGCATCAATGGAGCACACTTGGTGGTGATGACCGAAAATTTGGAGGCCAAATTTCTGCCCACTGCCGAGAGCTTCATCACCTTGGAGGAAAAGATTTTTCTTCGTCGCATCGCTCAACCGATCATTGTAAGTATTCCGCAACTTCCTTGTTGTATTCGCACATGGTTTGTTTGCTTAAATCGATCCCGGTTAGACCGTAGAAACCCAACAGATGGATACTGATGGCAGTCACTAGGGTATTTGGGTCCAACGGATCCAGTACAGAGTTACAGTTTAGTCATAGTCACAGTGTAGTCATGTATCAGTTACTTGTATAGTTGTGATTGTGTGTGTTATAAGTCAAGGTGTCTATGAACAGAGTTGTACATAGAAGTAATATTAAGTATACAATTATGAGTATTGAGTTGTATTTATTTTGTGATAAGTAGTTGGGCAATGGTCTCATGTATTAGTTTGTATTTGAAATAAGATTAGTAGTGTTGATCAGATTCAGAAAGTCAGAGGCTCATGAGGATAAGGTGAACCGCCACTAGGCTCGGCAGCATGGCTTAGAGCCAAGAAACAGGATATGGGAAACAATAAAGAAGGATACAGAAAGTGACAAGGAAACTCAGTACATGTTGTGGCATCGATAATATAGTTTGGAGACATTAAGGTAAATGAAGACCTTGAAATAGTTGATGAAAATTGTGAAACCCTAAGATATGGAGAAATCGATGTAGATCCTAACAAAACGAATGATAATTAATTTTTCAGTAGCTCCTACTCTAGTAAGTGTATAGACACCTAGCAGACCATCATTGAGCTTAGCAATTACCAGTAAGGTATGTTCTCTGATCTCTATGAGATGCATATAGTCACCCTCAAGTTAGAGCCTAATAAGGATTTGAGCAAGTAAATGAGAATACCTACGAGACACACAAATCATGAGATAACATGGTAGTTGAACCATGAAATTCAACAGATTCTAGATAAAAATCATAAGATAGTGATATCTTGCAGGAGATGAAGTGATTGGGATTCACAGTATGTTTAGCCAATTTTAAAAGAAACGATATGCCCTATTGTAGAACGGATAACCTTCAAGAAAGTAAAAAGCTCAAAAAAAGTAAGGAGCCATAGTAAACAACGTAGAGGACGACCTTAAGAAATAAAGTATACGACTAATAAAGAGTTCCCCACCATACTAGAGAGGAAACGTTAATAAGAGAGCAACATTCAAACTAAAAGTATTAATAGTGATACCCTAACATGTCGAAGATAATGCAGAGCTCCCAAGGAAATAATGACTTAAGAGGGTTAAGAAACTGAGATAATGAGAAAAATCTAAGTAACATAGCAAACTTTGAAAGAAGGAATAAAGAGAGAGTATGTAGAATTTTAGCCACTCATTTCATTACAAAAAATCAACCATTTTCCTATAAATAGAACACTATTCACTCTCTCCCTCACCAAAAGAAACGTGAAGAGCAAAGAAGAGAGGACCTTATCATGCCATTTTCTCCTCACTCTCTTGTCTCCAATATCAAGTCATTTTGAACCATTCAAGTATATTTCCAAGCATGGTAAGCTTCTCTTCACTTCTTATTTTCTCAATTTTCAGTTTTGGACAAAAGAGAATAAAATCCAAATTCGCACCTTGCATACCCAAGGGTTTGAAATTGCTCAATTGATATTGATAGTGTTGTTAGCATGTATTTTGGAGGGTGTCATTGTAGTAATTAGAATGAAATGAAGTTTTTTTGCGTGAATGTGTTGGGGGTTTATATTTTGTGATTTAATGGTGCTAGATAATGAGTTATGTTTGATTGAGGATATAAAATAAGTTTATGATAAGTTGACTTGGACATGAAAATGCCAGAGTTGTTTATTATAGATGACACATCCAATAAATATGAAACGTTCAGAGTAACGAGCATATAAAGCGTCCTTTCTACTTGAATAACCTTTATCATTCATGATATGGTTGTAGAGTCCAGCAGCCCTTCACTTTTCATGCAACATTCATGCATGAAAGAAGATGAATCATTCAATCCAGCAATCATTATCATCAAAAGCAGAAACCACCAAAGAACCTTTTGGTGCTAGTAAGTCTCCAAAGTCCAAGTTGGTGTGAAGCTGTCATTGAGTTGGCAAAAATGCGTAAACTGTAGCACACATTTTTGCCCTATAAATTGAAGCTTGAATCACTTGTAAATGAATCCCAAAGTGAGTGTTAGAGAGTGTAGTGAGGTTTTGTAAAGTTTATACTTTGTAATTCTATTCTTGAGAGTAATAGAAACAATTTCGGTTTTTTCCTCAAATATATTCTAAAGTGATAAGAGAATCACAACAAGTGGTATCAGAGCTTTGGTTCTACTTTGGGGTCGTAAAACCGAAGAACAGAGCTTGGTTCGGAAAATTCGAGTTCCGATAAAGTTTTCAAAAATTATTTTCGAGCATACCATCAGATAGCTCTTGTCGAGACGAGTTCGGCGGTATTTTTCGGCGATCAAACAGACATCCGAGGAGCCGGAACGCTCCGCTACTCTCTGGGAGAGTGAAGCCCACTCTCGCCATGCGCCACAAGGGCGTCTGGAAGAAGAAGACGACCACGTGGCGCCACGTCATCACCACGCAAGCTGCCATGTCAGCCATACAGCCACGTCAACTTGACACGTCATCCGTCACGTCAGCGCCATGTGTCTGCCACATCAGCGAACCGGTCCCACACTGCCACGTCAGCATTGCCACGTCAACAGCCGCATCATCAACCTGGTAAATTTCATTTAGCCCCCTGAAGTTTTTAAATTTACAATTTTGGCCCAGAACTTTTAAGAATTTACAAATCAGCCTCTGTGTCAGATTTAGACCAACGAAATGTCTATTCCACCATTTTCGACCGTTCCAGACGCAACGGTACCTCGGATTTGTGAAATTCAGCCCCGATTTTAATCTATTTTCATTTTAAACTTTAAAAACTTAAAATGGAAATGGAAGATTCTCATTCTGGTGCAATGATTAAACTAGCTGCTACTAATTACTCCCTCTGGAAACCTCGGATGATAGATTTTTTACATTTCAAAGATTTTTTTGATGTCATCGAGTTGAAGGGAGTGAAACCAGAGTCTGTTAAGGAGTATGACTGGAATAAACTCAACAACAGAGTAGTGAAGATGGGGAATACCAGTTCTTCTCAGATAGTGGGAATTGGTGAAATACAGTTGCAGACAAATGCAGGGTATATAATAACCCTGAAGAAAGTCAGACATGTTCCAGAACTTTGACTCAATTTACTCTCGGGGGTAGCCCTTGACAAACAGGGTTATGCTAGCCACTTCAGCAATGGCACTTGGAGGATGATAAAAGGTGCCATGGTCATCGCCCAAGGACACATCTGTGGAACTCTATACAAGACTCATGTAAAGATATGTGCAGAAAGCCTCAAAGTAGCTGAACCGGAGGCTTCTCAGAATCTGTAGCACCAGAGACTCGGTCACATGAGTGAAAGAGGGTTGTCTACCTTGACAAAGAAGTATCTAATCACTGTCTCCAAAAATGCTGCTCTGGATCCTTGCAATCATTGTCTCTTCGGTAAGCAACATGGAGTCTCTTTCAATTTCTCTTCTACAAAGAAATCAGAGTTACTCAGTCTGGTGTACTCTGATGTATGTGGTCCCTTGGAGGTAAACTCACTAGGCGGTAATAAATATTTTCTGACTTTCATTGACGATGCTTCTCGGAAAGTATTGGTGTATTTTCTAAAAAACAAAGGATAAGATCCTGGACTATTTCAAATTGTTCCATGCCATGGTCGAGCGTGTGAAACAGGGAAGAAACTGAAGTGCCTTCGCACAGAAAATGGAGGCGAATACACTTCCAGGGAGTTCGATGCCTACTGTGGAAGTCACGACATTCGACACGAGAGAGACTGTTCCACGCACCCCACAACACAATGGTGTCGCTGAAATGATGAACCGCACCATTATGGAGAAAGTCAGAAGCATGATCAGTATTGCTAAGCTGCCAAAGCCATTCTGGGGAGAAGCTGTTTGTGTCGCCTGCTACCTGATCAACAGATCACCATCTGTACCGTTGAACTTCAAGATTCCGGAGAAAGTGTGGTCTGGTAAGAATCCCTCATATTCTCACCTCAGAATATTCAGATGTTTAGCATTTGCACATGTATCCAAGGAGCTCAGGCAGAAGCTCGACGTAAGAACTACCCCATGCATCTTCATAGGCTATGGAGACGAGGAATTTTGATACAGGCTATGGGACCCGAAGGAAATGAAGGTCATCAGAAGCAGATATGTAGTGTTTCTTGAAGACCAGACAATAGAAAACATTAAAAGCCCAAGATGCCTTCTAAAACCAGTGCCGACAATGCCGATGCAAATCCAGACACAACCTCAGCACCAACACCAGTGGCCACAGATGATGATGGCGTACAAGACATGCCAGAAGCAGAACCAGAGGAGGAATGAGGTGTTGAGCAAGGGGAGCTGCAGCCTGCTCCATCAGATGCTTCAGGATCATTCACATGAGAGAACAGACAGCCAGAACCTCCAGTACGAAGATATAAGCGAGGCCGGATTCCATCAGCCAGATACTCAGGATGAGAATACATTCTGCTTACTGACGAGGGGGAGCCAGAAACCTTCAACGAAGCTGTATCTCATAAAGACAAAGACAAATAGTTGCACGCGATGCAGGATGAGATGGAATCTCTGCAGAAAAACAAAACTTATGAGATAGTCAAGCTCCAACATGGAATGAAGGCACTGAAGAACAAATGGGTATTTAAGCTCAAGAAAGACGGCAGCGGAAAAGTGGTGAAACACAAAACTCGGCCAGTGGTCAAAGGATTCCTACAGAAAAAATGAATTGACTTTGATGAGATTTTTTCACTAGTGGTAAAAATGGCATCAATCCGAGTTATCCTAGGATTGGTAGCCATATTGAACTTGGAGCTTGATTAGAGCTTGAACAGATGGATGTCAAAATAGCATTTCTTCATGGTGATCTGAATGAAGAAATATACATGGAGCAGCTAGAAGGATTCAAGGTTTCAAGAAAATAAAACCTTATTTGCAAGCTGAAAAAGAGCTTGTACGGGCTCAAGCAAGCACCGAGGCCAGTGGTACAAGAAGTTTGACTCATTCATGGGGGTCAAGGCTACAAAAGAACTGCAGCAGATCAGTGTGTATACATCCAGAGGTTTCCAGATGGAAATTTCATTGCTCTTCTACTGTACGTAGACGACATGTTGATTGTTGGACAAGAAGCAACGAAGATCAGCCAGCTGAAGAAGCAACTCTCCAAGGCTTTCGACATGATGAAAGACTAGGAACAGCTCAACAGATTTTGGGAATGGAGATTGTTCGTGATAGACAGAATAAGAAGTTGTGGCTTTCACAGGAAAGGTATATTGAACGGGTAATAAGAAGGTTCGATATACAGAAAGCCAAACCAGTCAGCATTCCGCTAGCGCACCATTTCAAATTGAGCAAGAGTTCGTGCCCCTCATCCAAGAAAGAGATATAGGAAATGTCAGCAATACCATATTCTTCAGCTGTTGGAAGCCTAATGTATGCAATGGTATGTACCAGGCCAAATATTGCACACGCAGTGGGTGTAATGAGCTGTTTTCTCTCTAACCTTGGAAACCAACACTGAGAGGCAGTCAAATGGATTCTCAGATACCTCAAGGGTACAACGAAGTTTCGTCTGTATTACAGAGGAGCTGATCCGATCTTGGAAGGCTACACAGATTCAGATATGGCGGGAGATTTTGATGGTAGGAAATCTACATCAGGGTTCATCTACACTTTTGCAGGGGGAGCTGTGTCATGGCAGTCGAGATTGCAGAGGTGTATTGCATTATCCACAACAGAAGCTGAGTACATCGCTATAGCTGAGGCAGGAAAAGAAATGTTGTGGCTAAAGCATTTTTTCCAAGAGTTAGGGATCAAGCAGACAAAATACAAGATACATTGTGCAGTCAGAGTGCTCTGGACTTTAGCAAAAACTCAATGTATCATTCCCAGGCGAAACACATTGATATTCGCTATCACTGGATACTCGAGGTGATGAATCAACAACTGCTGAGACTAGTGAAGATCCATACAGATGAGAATCCAGCCGACATGTTAACGAAAGTGGTTACTCGAGACAAGCTAGAGTTGTGCAGAGACATAGCCGGGATAGCTGTCAGATGATGATTATTTCAGATGCAGCTGGTGGAGGGGGAGATTTGTAGAGTCCAGCAGCCCTTCACTTTTCATGCAACATTCATGCATGAAAGAAGATGAATCATGAAATCCAACAATCATCCTCATAAAAAGCAGAAACCACCAAAGAACCTTTTGGTGCTAGTAAGTCTCCAAAGTCCAAGTTGGTGTGAAGCTGTCATTGAGTTGGCAAAAACGTGTGCACTGTAACACACGTTTTTGCCCTATAAATTGAAGCTTGAATCACTTGTAAATGCATCCCAAAGTGAGTGTTAGAGAGTGTAGTGAGGTTTTGTAAAGTTTATACTTTGTAATTATATTCTTGAGAGTAATAGAAACGATTTCGGTTTTTCCTCAAATATATTCTAAAGTGACAGAGAATCACAACAATGGTTAATTGTACTTTAGAAGTACAAAGTTTTAAAATTTTGAAAAAGTTCAGGAATTTCAGAAATAAAGTAGAAATAAAAGGAAATGCATTAAGATTTTACAATTAGATTGTAAAATAATACTTTCAATATTTATCTCAAGGTAAATAGAAATATAATACCATATAATATAAAGTATATTTGAATAGAGTATTGTACTTTATTAGACATGGCACAAAATATTGATATATATATATATATATGTGTGTGGTTATAATCTTTTTGGACGTCTTAAATGCTCAATAGAATGATCTTCTAAGTTCGTTTCTTAAAGATCATATTAGATATGATATAAGATTGATCCAATATCTAATTGTTAAAGGTTTGGATTATTTTATGTTTGCTTGTCTGTGTCATGATTATATGAACAAGACACTCTATGCACGCAAAGGAATAATTGATGGTGCTTATATTTTATACAGAATCAATAATAATAGTTATTATTGTCTCTCGGAAAAAAAACAAAGACACAAGTAGGAAACAAGATTGAATAAAGATCGCATTTATTCTAGGAGAGATTATTTTCATAAATCAAAAGTGTTTGATCATTAAGCAACCATTCTTAATGAATAGTTCATTGAAGAATAGATGCTAAAAGGAAAATAAACTCAGAAAATTTCTTATGAGTAAGAAAGCGATCTTCCTAAGAAAGATATTCTAAAATGAGTATAACGGTAATAACCATCTGAAACACAATCGTAACTACTAGAATATCTCATCATTTGGGATATATAACTTAATGATTGAAGAAGATTATGAATCTTTCACGATTAATGAATGCCAACCATATAAGATGATTCTAGTAAAAAATGTTAAGACATCGTTTCTGAATGAATAACTATAAGTAATGAAATCAGCGAAAGGCTGATACTCTAGTAGATGACTATGAGAATATTTACGCTATTTATTAAGACTTCATTGACTAAGATTACTTACTACAAATATGAGATTAACAAATGGATATTAAATCATATAATTCTCAAAAGGAGATATTTCTCAAATGGATATGAGATATAAATGAGTTTAATATAATATGACAAAAGTCAAAATTTATGCAATCGGTAAAAGGCTTCATTAATTTAATGAAGTAAATTTTCAGAAATGATAGATTCATATTAATGTATAAATCAAAAGTTGTTTTGTCAATAATGTGAATGTGTGTTTATAATAAGGTTAGTGGGAACACAATCAATATCATAATATTGTATATAGATGAGATACTATTATGATAAAAAGGAAACATTGATCAAAATATTTAATAAAGTTCTCCAAGTTAGTTTTAGAAAAACAAATCAATCAATATTCATCATTCAGGTCTATAAGATAGAGCGAGAAATCAATAATTGGAAAAATTAATCAATAGACATCGGAAGGAACAAGGTAACGGGGTAACATGGTTACATGTATTCTTATAAAGTTCATTCGAGTCAACTTCATTTATTGATTGAGGATCATGGAATGTTGATAGACGTTTACCCATGTTCAATGAATTTGTTTACTGCTAATCAATTATTAAATCTAATAAAGTCATATACAATAGGGATTCAGATGTGAACTCGGACATAGATTTTCATATTAAAGAGTTAATAATAAAGGTAAAAAGTTTTCATAAAGAATTCTAATTGGATTAGAATTATTTGGTTATGGAATCACTAGGACTTATATGACTAATTTGTGAAATTTATTAAGAAAGGTATTTTCATATTTTCCTAATGTTTTAATCAATAATTAAATATATTTTTTAATTAAAATAATATTTGTTTAATTAAATAAATTAAATGATATTTTTTTGATTGAATAAATATTAAATTCGAATTAATTAAATTATTTAATTAATAGTCAATTAATTAATTATATTAATTAAAACTCAATCTATGGAAACAGATTAATAGAACTTAATTAAATGGACCTAAGTGGGCTAGCACTCTAATTGGGCTATTGGATTAAAGTCCAAGAGAGGAATTATAATTTTAGGAAAATTATTAATTGCAATCCTAATTAAATTAGGAAAGAGTTTATCTTTAAAAAGATAAGATCTCTAATTGATTTAGAGGTCCTTTTAAGAAAGAAAAATCGCAGAGATTTTTCTATTCTCCATAGGCATGGCCGGCCCTATTAAAAGAAAGAAATAGTTTCTTTCATCTTCCTCGCGATCTCCACAATCAATCGATGTTCGTGTTCATTGATGAAACCTGTATATATCGAGCTAGAGTTGCAACGCTTGCGGCTCTACAATGAAGAAGAAAAGAAATACAAGATGCTTGGTAACATCGTTATGATCTTTGTTAATTATATATATATGATATAGAGCATGTTGTTTATTTTATTGTTCATATATTTCTGTTTTTCCCAAAACATCATAATTTGGATCTTGGGGCTAAGGGAAGAAAATATTTAATCTCTAGGTAACCAGACCTTCCGTTGCCTTCCCTTATTACTGAACACACCATTCTTTTCAAATCAAATGCTCCTCACCTACTCCAATATATCAATCAACCACCTTAATTTCACTTTCCTTCACTACGAACCAAACTCTAGCTCACTCATTCTTTCACCAGAACGACCCATAGAAACAACAACTGCTCCTCTATTTCACTCCATCAACTTCTCCAAATCTCACTGATTGTAGCCACTACCTCTGGGAATGTAAGCTCATCAAGAATCCAGACAAAAACTGTTGATGACTGTTTTTCATTCCAAGGACAATATGGGAAATCGACTTCTCGAACAAACCTCCCACATAAGTGAATTTATTTGGTTAGTAGGGAACCAAAGAAAACTTAGCTAGCAGACAGATAAATTACAGAGACAATGATTTATGTGGTTCGGCGGAGAGTGACTTCAACCTACGTTCACGAGAGAAAATGGATATTTTATTACCTGCTCAGGGTCAATACCTACCCGATCTACAAGTGGGGGAGGGACATAAGATAAAAAAAAAATTGAACACCTCGGGTCTTACGACATGCCTATTACAACTCTCGCAAATGGCCGGGTTTTGACTTGTTTTCTCTTTCTATCACTAGACTCTTGACTATTGGCTTCTCTGTGAGTGGTGAGATGCGAAATTTTCTAACCCTTCAATCTGAATCTTCAAATCCTTTATATAGGCTTCCAGATCAACTATTCTACCAACCTATGACGTCAACCCATGTCACTCTAACATCATTGCCCCCATGCTTCTTTTCACCAACCACTCATCAAACAGTCGTACTAACACCTAACTCAACCACCATTGCCAGTAGAAACCCATAATTACAACCTTTTGGCCACTGCTACATGCTTTGTCGATATGATAACCTGCGCTTCAACTGCTCCAGTACTGTTCCGTCAGTCAGGGTTTTTTTCCTAGTAAAGTTATTGACCAACTTTCATCACATCAGCCTTCTTGAACCATAAATTTCAAAGTAGGGCACACGTCATGTAGCTCCAATACTGGTCGGCTTGTGATCTCATCTTCGTTCCTCGGGTCGGCATGCCTATTTGAATAATGCTTGATCAAACTTCTTGACTTCTTCAACCAAGTCAGGTGGGTAAGCGTGGACCCCCTCAGGTCGGTAAGCGTGGTCCGCCTCGGGTTGGCTTCTACAAATACTTCAACGTTGCCAAATCCAACACTTATTCTCTAGGTCGGGTCGGTATCCCTACTTACTTCGTCACCATCAGGTTTTGATCTTGGGAGGACCCTTTCATATAGCGGGATCTGGATCCATTGTCAGACTTCAGCCTCTTTAAGCCCTTAGACCTTCATCATCTTCTTTTGGCCAAATACAAACCCCATTCTATCTCTCCTCAGTATTTGAACTTCCTCGGGGTGAAAAACCATCATCAAAATTTATCCCCCAGTTCTCGGTATCAATAAGTTGGCGAGTTGATACCGGGAACCTTATAAAAGATGGTGGTGCATAAAGTCGGAGATCGATCTGATGTCCTAGGGCTGATACTCATATTGGCACCTCATATAACTTTAACATGATGTCTCGTGGTACCTTTCCAATACTTGGAATATTTTTGAAGAAAAAACTTCCCCCTCATGCTGATGCTCAAATCCATTAGATCTATACTTCACATTCTTTCTGAAAATCAACCTCGGACTCATAGCCCTGAACTGGCTCAAGGCTCGATTACCATATCCATCATTTTTTATCAGACCCGACCACTACTACGATACCTTGTGGCTGCTATCCTATTTTCAAGTTGACCAAAGTCAGCAGTAGTTGGCCTTTAGCCAAAATTCTGAGTGGCTTCATCGTCCATGCTCTTCTCATTAATGCCATATAGGAGAAATTCTTACCTTATGCCTTCTACTCCGAAATTCCAAAGGGAATGCTCTACAAAGTCCTATAAAATAGAAAGCGAGCCACGAGGAAAATTGCCCTCCTCGAGCCATTAAAACAGTAATAGGGTATCAGTGAGACGTAACTAGCCCCGAGCCAACTTGACAAAAATGCCTTGGGGGAAAGACTCTGACCTTAAGCCATCTAAGTCACTTGGCCGTAAGGGAATGAATCAACCTTGTGCCATCACACAATAATATACACAATAATATACAATACTAATGTACATGACCTGGTGGACCCAAACATCCTAGTGACTACCATCAATATCCATCACCTCGAGCTCGTCCTCCGGGTAAACCTTCAAAATAGAAACACTGGGAGTGGGGGTTAGATCGTTTGAATGACTTAGTGAGTGGACAATTTAAAACAGATACTGAAATACTTTATGAAACATTCATTTTTCTGAAATGAAAATCTCTCAAGGAAAACCGATCTTTTCAGAAAAATCTTTTTTTATCTGAAAACACACATCTTTCTGTGGAAACTCTTCTGGAAATCCATTATGTCTGTAAAATTCTGAGATTCACATAAAACTGTTTCTCTTGAAAAATCTTTCATAAAAATATCTTTTCTGAAAATCATATCTCTGAAAATATATAGAACATCTAACGTATGGGGGCGTTACGTATCGTCGTCCCCTCATATACCTCACTAGTGGTCTTGGAGAGTTACGTATCGTCGTCCCCCAAACCACTAAATTCGAGCCAGGTATGCAAATACATATCATTGGGGAATTACGTATTGCCGTCCCCCAATGCATGCCATCATCATGTCCCTGAATCTAGGGTTTAGGGGCGTTATGTCTCGCTGTCCCCTTAGCCCTGAAACTAGGATCTAGGGGCATTACTTATCGTCGTCCCCTAATCATGCTATACATGTGCACATGTTTATATCCATCAATTCTCATATCCGTCAATTCCATAAGTCACATCTGAGGTGGGTTTTTCCCCAATGACTCCAAAAATCTAAAATCCAAGCTTTTAAAATCAAAACTTTCTCAAACGTTCTTATTCAAAAAGTAACTTGAAATAAACTTGGCTAACACCCTAAAGTGCTTAAAATTAAGTCTCGAATAAAATACAAATAAGTAATATCAACTTGAAAATGAAAGGTCCACTCACAGATTTGGAATCTGGCTGGCACTACTCCACTTTATCAAGGAAGATTGAGGTTCCTGCCGATAATTTATAATTAATGAACTTAATTAGTACATAAGTCATGAATATTTTTCGGAACTATAATCACTATATGACGTATTGTGTTTGTGATATGTCATAATGCGTGTATGTAAGCTGATACTAAACCCTTAGGATGCCATGAAATTGAAATGGGTTAAAACTTATCCTGGAAAAAAGGTATGCATCGCGACGCCAGATGTTGCCTGTCGGGACTCCCACTTGGTCAGACCTAAGGCAGAGAGCATATGCTTGTTACGCGTTGTGACGCTGGGTGTTGAGCGTCATGACGTTCACATAATCATACCCAAGGCAGAGAGCATCCTCATGACCAGCGTCGCGACGTCAAGTGTTGAGCGTCGCGACTCCCACACGACCCGACCTGAAACATAAGGCATCTCCAAACTCGACATCGCGACTATAGCCCATACGCGTCTCGACGCTGGCCTGATTGCAGGCCAACCTTCAACTCTCCACTACCAAATTTGAAAAATATTGTACCAACACCCCCACTCTACAACCTTCACACAAAGACTTCTTTAAATTTCAACACTCAAACATGCTATATCTGTTGGTCTCTAAGACAATCCAAGATCATAATAAGCAATGAAAAATTGTGAATACAAAAGTAAAGTATGGTGGAATCATACTTACATTGAACGGATTTAGGATGCGTCAAATACAAAACTTTTTCTCCCAAGTTTTCGGCCAATCTCCTCTTTGGGGAATGAGATCCAAGCTCCAAGCTTTTGAGTTGATTCCAAGCTTTTGGGATGGTTTCCCTATCACCTTGGATGATCATTTGATGTGCTAGCAACTTAGGAAATTTTCAACAAATTTCCTTCTTTTTCTTACTTGGTTCGGCTAAGAGAAAGAAAATGGAGAGAGTATTTTTCTTCAAAAAATCGTGAATGATGATGAGAGAAAGTGAATTGATTTTGTTTACTTGTATTTTAATTTCCAAAATTAAAATAATGATATACCAAAGTTGGTATATGTGAACAACAAATCAAGCTTGAGTGTGGAATAAGTCATCACCAAAATCCTCACTAACTTCCATCACCAAAAATGTGAAAGGATGACTAGTGATGTGACATGTGATGTGACATGTGGGCCCCACTTGATTCAAAATCCGAGTTGGCCCGCAAACACTCTCGGGCTCGGGTTCGCTAATTCTCAATTAACAAATTATCCGTTGCGACGTAATTAAATCAAATTTAATTAAATAATTATGCCAAGCAAAATTACTATTCACGTCGCTCGCGAATTAATTCTAAATTAATTCGTTTGCCCGAATTAAAATCCAATTTTAATTCTGCGTCGAAATATAATTTCGTTTAATATATCGAATATATTATTTTATCGATTAATTCCCAATTAATCGTTCTCTCTCTTCAAATAGTATTTTATCCTAGATAAAATCTCTCCGCAATTAATCCCAGATTAATTATGCTCGAATCATACGTCATCGGTGAATCTTCGGGAAGCGACCCAAGAGATCCCTGGATATGTTGGCAGTAAATCCGGTTGTCAAACTATCTAAACACGTATGTACCTCGTACTATGTTTTTACCGATTTACAAGACATGGTTGGCTTCTAGCAAAGCACCGTGCCTACCCAATTCTCCAGAAATATTCTTAATGGAATATATAATCTATATCAGGCGTAGTATACATAGTATTGCGTATTACAATCTAGTATCGGATGTCACATGCAAGGCCTGGGGCTGGAATAGTGTCTGCCCCGTACGAAGTATATATCGGATTACAATCAACTAGTCTCTTTAATCGGATAATCATGACCATGTCATATTATCCCGATGGTTGCAACCATTTAGAGTACTAGTTCTGTATCCATGCATGATCATCATCTTCATATGACTGAAGTGATACTTCCATCTTGACATCACACCCAATACACTACGATTCTCAATAATCCCAGAAGAGGCGTACACAGAACCGTTAAAGTCTTGGACGACCAAAACCATAGCATATTGATTGTCGCAAGTACTAGCGATGAAAGTCTCAGGTTAAG
Organism: Zanthoxylum bungeanum; assembly: GCA_019454045.1. Lineage (NCBI taxonomy): Eukaryota > Viridiplantae > Streptophyta > Magnoliopsida > Sapindales > Rutaceae > Zanthoxylum > Zanthoxylum bungeanum. Next base: position 58,273 of record SKCR01010872.1, on the reverse strand, counting down.
ACCAAATACACCTACCCTGATGCGGACTCCCATAGACACATAGTCATACTACCAATTGGATTCCGCGGGGTCTATCCAGAGCGAAGCTGTTTCCATACCATCGGTAAACACAACCTCATATCACACTTGCATAAGTATCCAATACTTAAATATATGAGAACTATGTTGTTACGCTTCCATAACACGCACAAGTGCAATACTAGTCTATTACGCATTACCGATGTCCAGTCTCGATAATACTACGACTAGGGATATTAAATAATTAAACCGTTATGGATTGATATTGTCTCAAATCTTATAATCCAGAACTAATTATAAGGACTTTTATCATTTATATATTTAAGTAATCAAATTACAAAATGATAAAATACAATTTCCATTGCTACATAATTCATTTGTACAAAAAACACAATGTCTTTTACAAATAGTGACGCTATGGGTCATAATTGTCTAACAATATCAACAAACCATCATCAAGGTAAACATCTAATCTCATAAATCTTAATTTAGTTCAACATCTAAGATTTCCATAAATTTGGACCTTTCTCAATACAATCAATTTCCTAGTTCATTATCCACCTAGATGCAACCCCTTGTATGCCAATAACACTAATATAACATCATATCATCAAAACTCCACAATCCAAGTTTTGGGTCAAAATGTTTTTACCTCAACTCACTTGATTTCCTTCACTAATCAAGTCTTCTAAGCTTGCTGTTCCTCTTCTTAGCTTGTTGTGAGTTGATTTGTATTTGCTTCCTCTTTAAATTTGGTTGAGAACATGGTTCCCGCTTTCTCTCTTCCTTCTTCCCCTCAAATTTTCTTCTTCTTTTCAAATTTAAGGGATGAATGAATAGTACCCCTTATTTATACTATGAGCTAATTTATTTAATGATTTAATGGTAAAAAAAATAGAAATTTTGAGAATTCTTTAGATTAGTCCTCGGGTACTAATCATCCGAATTTGTGAGCTACGTTTTTGACCTTGTTCGATTCTGAATTTAGGTCTCGGTCTTACCTTTCTGACAATATAATCATCCAAAGTTGTAGGTCTCGGTCTTACCTTTCTGACAATATAAAATTCATGAAAATCAGAGATCGTATGAAAAATTTACAGCCTAAATATTAAGGGATGTACAAAGTAAAATACATTTCATACCGGAACTGTAATTGATTTATCAAATGTTCGAAAGGTAATCCAAAAATACATACACTCTTGAACGCGATTTATAACGTGGATCATACCACCCTAAACATAGTGGTCGTCAGGATTACTAGGGTGTTATATTTCCCCCTCCTTAAATAGGATTCGTTCTCGAATCTCATTTAAAGTTGAAGCTCTGAGATTATATTGTTCACTTGGCCACCAAATTTCAACTGTTTGTATTCATAACCAACTCAGCTTCACTATATCAAATTACTTTCTCATGGCCTCCCAGTCGTTATACAATAAGACGATGTGATGACCATACTGGACCTTATATGCCATGACTTGGAAGTCATAAATGGGAATTTACTATAATTTTTCTGCGTGAACCCTTACTCTATTGTAACCTATTCTGCAGTACCTGGGTTCAATTTCACTTAATAACTAAGATCTCTGCCAAGCTGTTCGTTTACCAATTGGTTAGCAAATATATGTACTCTTCGTTTTACTTTAACATATGCTTTATGTATAACACGTCTTTCCATTTTCGCATATACTGCACCAAAGTCTGTGAGCTTTAGTGAATAATCCCTTGAACTCTTATCTGAGAGATTATTCCTCGTTCTCATTCCCTAAAACTTCTGCTGAGTACTCTACACTACCGCCATGCTACAACTATTTCCATGCATCAAAGAAAGCACATCTTTATACCTCTACTTATGCTCAACATTCTCTAACTCAACTATTTACGTGAGCTATCGGTTCTAAAATTGATATTACTGTTGGACAATTATGACCCATAGCGTCACTATTTGTAAAGATCATGGTGTTGTTGTACAAATTAACTATGTGACAAAGGAGATTGCACTCTTATCATTTGTGATTAGATCACCAAGATATATAAATGATAGGAGGTCCTTATGATTTGTTCTTGGATTGATAATGATATGAGACAGTATCAGACCATGAAGGATAAATCATTAAATATCCCTAGTTAGAGTATTATCGAGATTGGACATCGATAAATACGTAAAAGACTAGTATTACACTTGAGCGCATTTTGAGGGCACAAACGGCATAGTTCTCATATATTTGGGTATAGGATACTCATGCAAGTGTAATATGAGGTTGTGTTTTACCGATGGTACGGGAAACAGCTTCACTCTGGATAGACCCCCTCGGAATTCCATTGGTAGTATGAATATGTGTCTATGGAAGACTGAAATCAGGGTAGGTGTATTTGGTCTTAACCCGAGACTTGCACCGCTAATACTTGCGACAATCAATATACTTTGGTTTTGGTCGTCCAGGGCTTTAACTGGTTTCTGTGTACGCCTCTTCTGGGTATATCGAGAATCGTAGTGTGTTGGGTGTGATGTCAAGACGGAAGTGTCACTCCAGTCATATGGAGATGATGGTCACGTAGGATACGGTACTAGTACTCTTATGTACTGCAGTCATCGGGATAAAATGACAAGGTCAGGTTTATCCGATTATAGAGACTAGTTACCAGACATCTAATATGTGCTTCGTACGGGGCAGACACAATTCCAGCCTCAGGCCTAGCACGTGATCATCTGATACTGGATCGACATACACAATACTATGTATACTACGCCTGATATAGATCTTATATTCCTGTAAGGATATTTCTGGAGAATTGGGTAGGCATGGCAATTTTGCTAGAAGCCAACCTTGTCATGTAAAATGGTATAAACGTAGTACTAGGTACTTACGTATTCGGATAGTCCGACGACCGAATTTACTGCCAACATATCCGGGGATCTCATGGATCGCTTCCCGAAGATTCACCTATGACGTATGACTCACACTTTAATTAATCTGGGATTAATTAGAAGAGAGAGAAAGTTAATCTGAGATTAATTGAGGAGATATTTTATCTGGGATAAAATATCATTTAAAGAGAGAACGATTAATTTGGAATTAATCGATAAATTAATATATTCGATATATTAAACGAAATTGGATTTCGACGCGGAATTAAAATTAGATTTTAATTCGGGCGAAGGAATTAATTTAGAATTAATTCATTAGTGACGAGAATATTAATTATGCTAGGCATGGTTATTTAATTAAATTAGATTTAATTACGTCGCAATGGAAAATTCGTTAATTTGGAATTAGCGAACCTGAGCCCGAGATTATTTGCGAGCGCATTCGCATTTCGAATTCGAGTGCGGCACGCAAGTCAAATGAAGCGTCAAATCATTAGTCAATTTGAGTGATGTGACAACTTGTCACTTGATTTGATTGATTGATGGATTGATGTGAGTAGGTGGATAGCATTTAATGCCAAATTTGGAGCCAAATTTGTTTGACTTTTTGAAAGCTTTTTCAAAAATTTGGTATATGTTTATTAATTGATTTTGGAAATCAATTTTTATCCATTACACATTTATCTCTCTCTCTCCTCCATTTCCTCTCTTCTTCACGCCCATGGAGGGCCAATTTTCTACTGGTTTTGGCAGCCCACTGCCGAGAGCCAGGAAGAAAAGGGAAGCAAAGTGTGATGATTTTACGGCAAAATCATCAAGAACTAGCACTCCGAGAGACATGCGAAGGTGATAGGGAAGTCCACCCATGAGCTTGGAATCGTTTGACGAAGCTTGGAGCTTGTTCAAGGAGCACCAAAGCCGAAAACAGTGAGCTGAAAAATAGTCACTGTCGTGACCATGACAGAGGCAGAATATCAGTTTTTGTTCATCTCCGCGTCGCTCAACCGATCGATGTGAGTATTCCGCAACTCCCTCGATGTATTCACATGTTATTTCTTGCTTTGTATTCGAATCTTGGGAAGCTTAGAGAATTCCAACAATGGTATCAAGAGCAAGGTTAAGAATGAAAATATTTTAGGGCTTAAAATTGGGTAAATTGATTTTGAGCATGAATTAATGAAATTGGATGATTTAGTATGCTTAATTGATGTTGAATTGAAGATTGATTGGATCAAGTTCAAGAAATTGTGTTTGGAACATTTTTCCCCAAAATATTAGGCTTGGCCAAAAATATGATGCCCTATTTGTCTTGGAATTTTTTTGATTTTGATTCATTGGATGAGTTGGAATCATTCGGGAATGTTGATTTAATGTCGACTGTGGATTTAATTGGATTGAAACCGAATCAGACACAAATTGCCCAAATTGCCGAGAATGATATAGCATGTAATTGGGTTTGATTTTTGTTAAAATGTGTTGGACATGTTTTAATATTAAAGAGCATGATTAATTAGGCTAATTGATGTTTTAGAAATGTTAATTGGGTAATTAATTGTGTAATGCACTTTGAGTAATTAAATTGTGAAATTGGATGTTTGTAATTTAATTAAGTTGGGCCTATTTTGTGAAATTGGGCTTAAGTGTTGTAATTGGGCTTATTGGGCTTGGTTGTACCAAGATGGGTTTAGGCAAAATTGGTTGGATCCAATTGGGCCCAAAACCGCTTCCATAAAGCCCAAATGCGACAAATGGACCTTTAAAGTTTAATTGGGCCTAAATTGATTTCTGGGCTTATGGGGTAACTCCCGGATTGGACTTTGGTTATTGGGTTTGACCCGAGTTGACTAAAAGTCCACGCCTTAAGAAATTAATTAAAATCCCATTGGACTTTAATTGAATTGACGTTGGACGTTAATCGGGCTTTGAGACCCATAACGATTAAATTTGGAATTTAAATCGTAAAGGTTCGTCAAATAAAGTGTAGTATTTAATTTGGAATTAAATGGCGAATTAGTATTAAATACAAATTGAATTGGATTTAATTTTGTAGTTTAATTTAATTCGAGAATTCGTACTTTGAGTACTTATTCGCAAAATGAGTTTGACTCGAGCAAAATCAAATCGTTGTTTGAACAATGGATGGTCACTAATTATCAGATTAATTAATTTGATTAAATTGATTTGTTGGACAATTATGACCCATAGCGTCACTATTTGTACAGATCATGGTGTTGTTGTACAAATTAACTATGTGACAAAGGAGATTGCACTCTTATCATTTGTGATTAGATCACCTAGATGTATAAATGATGAGAGGTCCTTGTGATTTGTTCCTGGACGGAGAATGATATGAGACAGTATCAGTCCACGTAGGATAAATCATTAAATATCCATAGTCAGAGTATTATCGAGATTGGACATCGATAATGCGTAAAAGACTAGTATTACACTTGTGCGCGTTGTGAGGGCACAACGATATAGTTCTCATATATTTGGGTGTAGGATACTCATGTAAGTGTAATAGGAGGTTGTGTTTTACCGATGGTACGGGAAACAGCTTCGTTCTTGATAGACCCCCTCATAATTCTATTGGTAGTATGACTATGTGTCTATGGAAATCCAAAATCAGGGTAGGTGTATTTGGTTTTAACCTGAGACTTGCACCGCTAAAACTTGCGACAATCAATATACTTTGGTTGCGGTCGTCCAGGGCTTTAACAGGTTCTGTGTACGCCAATGCTGGGTATATTGAGAATCGTAGTGTGTTGGGTGTGATGTCAAGACGGAAGTGTCACTCCAGTCATATGGAGATGATGGTCAAGTAGGATACGGTACTAGTACTCTTAAGTACTGCAGTCATCGGGATAAAATGACAAGGTCATGTTTATCCGATTATAGAGACTAGTTACCAGACATCCGACATGTGATTCGTACGGGGCAGACATAATTCCAGCCCCGGGCCTAGCACGTGATCATCCGATACTGGACAGAAATACGCAATACTACGTATATTACGCCTGATATAGATCCTTATTCCTGTAAGGAAATTTCGGAGAGTTGGGTAGGCATGGCGCTTTGCTAGAGGCCAATCTTGTCTTGTAAATTAGTATAAACGTAGTACTTGGTACTTACGTGTTCGGATAGTTCGACGATCGAATTTACTGCTAACATATCTGGGGATCTCATGGGTCGCTTCCCAAAGATTCACCGATGACGTATGACTCGCACTCTAAATTAATCTGGGATTAATTAGAAGATAGAGAAAATTAATCTAGGATTAATAGCGGAGATATTTTATCTGGGATAAAATATCAATTAAAGAGAGATATTGATTAATTTGGAATTAATCGATTAATTAATATATTCGATATATTAAACGAAATTGGATTTCGATGCGGAATTAAAATTAGATTTTAATTCGGGCGAACGAGTTAATTTAGAATTAATTCGTTAGCGACATGAATAGTGATTTCACTAGGAGTAATCATTTAATTACGACGCAACGGAAAATTCATTAATTTGGATTTGCAAACCCGAGCCCGGGATTGTTTACGAGCGCATTCGCATTTCGAATTTGAGTGCGGCACGCAAGTCAAATCAAGCGTCAAATCGCTAGTCAAATCTAGCGTCATATCAAGCGTCAAATCATGTCACTTTGAGTGATGTGACCATTGATTGATTGATGGTAGTTGTTGGAGTTGTTGGAAACCTTTGACCATTTGACTTTTTGAAAGCCAAAAAGGTGGTAAATGATTTATTAATTTTTTGGAAAATATAAATGTGTATTAGATACACATTTCACCTAACAACACATCATCTCTCCTTCTCTCTTTTCTCTCTACAATTCACGCCCAAGGGGCTGAAAAATAGCTCACTGGTTTCTGTCAAAACCGTGAGATGGGAAGCTTGAGTGAGTGATTTTTGTGGCAAAAATCACAAGAGCTAACACTCCGAGAGACATGCGAATGTGATAGGGAAGTCCACCCATGAGTCGGGAATCGTTTGACGAAGCTTGGAGCTCAAAATTTGGAGGCAAAAACCGAAAATAGTGGACTGCTACACAGCTCACTGTCGAGCATGGAGGGAGCAGAAAATCAGTTTTTGTTGATTGCCGCGTTGCTCAACCGATCGATGTAAGTATTCCGCAACTTCGTTGATTTGTATTCGCACATATTTCATGCTTGTTTATGATCCTGGGACCTTAATAGAAACCAACAATGGCATCTAGAGCAAGGTTTGAGCATGAAATTTGACTTAGGGTTAAAATTTGGGTAATATGTTTTCAAGCATGATTTGGTTGAATTGGATGATTGAGTATGCTTAAAACATGTTAAATTGAAGTTTGATTGGATCAATTTCATGAAATTGGATTGGATCAATTTTTTGCCCAAAATCTTGTGTTGGCCGAATACATGAGAGCCATAATCCTTGGTGATTTTTGATTTTTTGATTCATGGGATGAGTTGGAATCGATTGGGATGTTGATTTAATGTCGATTGTGGAATTAATTGGATTGAAACCGAATCAGACACATAATTCCCCAAATTGCCGAGAGCTATATGCATGTAATTGGGTTTGATTTTAATCAAAATGTGTTGGACATGTGATGATGACAATGAACATGATTAATTGGGCTAATTGGTGTTTTAGAAATATTGAATTGGTTAATTAATTGTGTTATACACTTTGGTTAATTAAATGTGAAATTGGATTTTTATGTTTAATTAAATTGGGCCTTAAAATTGGATTTGGGCTTGTTGTGTTGTAATTGGGCTTATTGGGCTTGGTTGTACCAAGTTGGGTTTAGGAAAAATTGGTTGGATCCAATTGGGCCCAAAACCGCCTCCATAAAGCCCAAATGCGACTTAATGGACCTTTAAAGTTTAATTGGGCCTAATGGGCCTAAATTGATTTCTGGGCTTATGGGGTAACTCCTTGATTGGATTTTGGTTATTCGGTTTGACAAGAGTTGACCAAAAGTCCACACCTTAAGAAATTAATTAAAAGCCCATTGGACTTTAATTAAATTGACGTTGGACGTTAATTGGGCTTTGAGACCCGTAACGATTAAATTTGGAATTTAAGTCATAAAAGGTTTATTATTAAAGTGTAATGTTTAATTTGGAATTAAATAAGAGAATTAGAATTGAATGCATATTAAATTGGATTTAATGATGTAGTTTAATTTAATTTGAGAATTCGTACTTTGAGTACTTATACGCAAAAACGTTTTGACTCGCGCAAAATCAAATCGTTGTTTGAACATTGGATGGTCCTTAATTATCAGATTAATTAATTTGATTAGATTGATTGATACATGCTTGTGTGAATACATGGTTGCGATGCATGATTAATGTATATCGGATGGATATTAGATGGGTGGGATAATTTTAGAAATTGTTGTAATAAATTTAATTTATAATTGGACCTGCGTGTCCAAACCTTTTCACCTCCATATTCTTGTATTCTCTTCTCACCTATTCCCCTCAATGTAAATGAGGTTTCTTTAGAAGTGTAGTGTAACGGGTAGAAGAAGAAATGCATGTGCTAGCGGGAGAGAGAAATGGAGAGATTTGATCTAGGATCAATGTGTAAAATATCCATCTGCATATCATTATTACTTTATTTATACGCGCTTTATTATGTGTTTAGAATACATGTTTAAGGGTGTATGATGATGAGACCTTAACAAAGATAATAAATTGGTTGCCAATTTGCACTCGAAAAACCCTCGCAAAATATTAAGCGTTTTTCCTTCCATTGAGTGATTCTCACTCAAGATCCGAGACTGGCATTGGCTTGTTGGCCAAAGTCAAGGCCTTTGTCCGTCGAGGATGTGTTTGAATCACGAGAGCTTTGTTCCATGTCAGCGTCTTGTCCAAGTTGTGGTTTGTTGGCCAAAGTCAAGACCACTTCTTGTCCATCGACATTGATTACGAAGCTTTCCATGGTCAATGGGTCGCGCTTAACTCTGATCACTAAGTTTGTTGTGCCAAAGCCAAGGCTTAGTTGATTCAGAGGAAAAAGATTATGTAATACATTGGATGTATTGGCATATGTAAGATATATATTTCGGACTTGGATGTCCCCCTACCGGATCTAGGAATTGGATTGGATCCAATCGATCTTAGATATCTACTTAGTTAATTATCATACAATTTGTTGGCCAAAGTCAAGATTGTGTGATATTTAACGGATCCTAGCCCACTAGGAAACACGGTTTCCCGAGTACTCGACAGAGGGTAGAGGCTCGCCGAAAAATAGTGGGAGGCAAGAATTGAATTTGCAATATTCGTTTAATTACTTGCCATACGCGCTCAAAACAAATATCATTCGTCAAATAATTAAATGTTAGTTGGACTAATATTTAAATGTTGTTTTTAATAAATAGTTGGACTATATTCAAACTCATTCAATTATAATTGATTTTAATCTATTAAATTATAGTTGATTAAATAGTTGGACAATTGTAATCATTATAATAAATAGTACCTAAATCGTTGATTAAATAGTTGGACTATTAAATCAAGATAAAATTGAAAGATTGACATTTAAAACATAATCTTAGGGAAAATGTATTTAAATGGTTTAATTTTCAAATTGGGAATAAATTTCAGGATGGTCCTGAAAAATAATAAGTTACTTTATTTGATAAAATAACATATTATGCCTAAGCCCAGAGTTAAGCAAATAGTAGAGCATAATCTTTGGAAGATTTATGTGATGATCGATAACTTAATTGCTTAATCCATTAAGCTTGTCGCAGTAGACTCCTTAATTTCTGTGTCAGAACTAAGGGTTAGATCCTTAAAGTATGATATTGAAATTGAAGGATCTTCATAAATCTATACTTAGATTTTAGAAGTACTAAATTGCAATAAATAACTCTTGGAGAGTTAATGACTATTCTCAAGGAGACAAAGTCAAAGTTTGAAATTAGGCAAGTTGCGCAAGGCGCACCTTACTTCGATATTCTATAAGGCCGAGGTTTGGCCAAAGGCTTCTGGAATATGAAAAGGGCAAAGGAAAAATTCATTATAATCTTCTGGGAAGATAAAATGACATATCCCAAAATGTCTGCCTAAATGTGGCAAACGGGATCGCGGAAGCGTGACTGCTGTTTGGACAAAGCAGACATGAAGAATTGAAGACGAGCAAGGCTCTGACTTCAAATGTGTTTGTCATATTATGTTCATTACTAGTATTAAAATTGTATTTTAGATACTAAGTGTGGTACATAAATATATATTGATGTTCATAATCTGTTTTGAACAGGATACTGACTTCAATCAAGATTAATCTGCGATTTGGAAACGGGACGAAAGTCGCTGTTTTAACCGTAGATACCTAAGTTTAGGAACTACCTTCGGGTGTGTACCTAAATTTGGAAACTGTTATAATGTAACTAGTTTGACTAGATACATTATCTCTATATCAGTGTTTGACCCGCTTCGGGTGAACCTTTATATTCTAGAACACTAAAGTGTTTTATTTTATAAAAATGATATTGAGATAAACACATTAGATGTGAATAACAACATTTATATTTTGAATATAAATAAATCTCATAAATATAACATGACAAACAAACAGCTCAAACTGATTTGATCAGATGAAACTAATTGTGGCATTGTTGTCTGGGACACAATTAAACAAGAATCGTATATCCACAATTTTGAAGAGTGGGTACTCAGACTAATTTGATTCCATTCAAATAAAGTCTATGAATCTAGTTTATTGGGCAAAGTGCCTAAAACACTATTTACTTAGTAAAAGTGCAAATGCCACCAATCTGTTAGCCCTAGTTCATAGTGAAGCAAGTGGGCCCATGTCTAGCTAGGCTAGATGTGGATATGAATATTTCGTGATCTCAACGGATGTGGCATCGCGTTATGGTTATGTGTTTCTTTTGAAAAACAAATCGGAAACTTTTAAAGTTTTTGACACGAAATAGATAAACAGATCAGTTAAAGTTTTAAATCGTCACGGTAAGACCGTAATGAAAATACTTAAGCAATAAGTTTCTAATATAATTGAAAGAGTAAAGTATTCTTTCAAATGAGTACTACTCCCGGAACACGTCAAAGTGACGGTGTGTCCGAACGGATAAACCGAATTTTGTTGGACATAATTAGATTAATCATGAGTCGCTCTGAGCTACCATTTCCTTCAACGGATAAGCATTAACAGTGCAGAACTTATTTAGAATAAGGTTACATATAATCTGTTATACAAAATTCAGATTAGATATGAACGGGAAAGAAACCGGGTTTCTCATTCCTAGAGATTTGGGTATGCTTGGCATATGTTTGGATGATCCCAAACTAAAACCCAAATTGGATAAGTGCCAATTATAGGTTATCATAGCGATACCATAAGTATAGTACTTATACATCTCACAAGAGAACAATTATATTGTTGCTCACCATGCGGTTTTCTTGAGAGGAATACCGATATGCAGTGGTAAGTGGGAGGATAATAAAACTCGATGAAAATCGGAGTAATACTATTCCTGGCACCGATTCCTAATGGAACACATGAATAGTTCATCAAGGATGAAACTATACCATAATCTTCGAATACACAAGAACCGCGTATGTCGGAGAGAGTCAAAAATTAACCTGGGGTATGAGTTTCTGATCTCACCTCGAAAAGATGTCTATCTTATTGAGGTATACCAACTGACTACGTAAGAGGAAGTGATACAAGGTATCGACTCCCTAACATGGAAAAGTGTCATGAGTCCGAAATGGATTCCATGTATATCAACCAAGTTTGGATACTAGTTGATGTACCGCAAGGCATTGTGCCTATTGGTACTATATAAGTCTTCAAGGAAGACGTACATGGATGGCAACATACCAACGTATAAAGCTAAGCTTTTAGCGGAAAGGTATCGTTATCAACATTGTGTTGATTTCGATTCAACCTTTTACCTGTTGCCACGGTAAATCCTTTTTGGATAATGCTTGCTAAAGCTACATGTTTCATTTATGAAATATGTCAGCTTAACGGGAAAATCGCTTTCCTGAAAAAGGATACATTTTGGAGGATGTTTACAACATCATGTCGGTTTTTTCGTACCATAACAAGCAAACAAGGTTTGCAGGTTATTCGATCCATGTTTGGATTGAAGCAAGCATTAGGTTCTTGGAATTTTCGTTTTGATGTAATCATAATGGTTTATGATTTAATTCAAAATGAAATTATTCTTGTGTATATAAGAGGGTTAGTGGGAGCACACTGACAGTGGCTGTCCTATAAAATAATAATAATACGTCATTTCTTAGAAATGATATTCCCATAAAATAACTATCGGCGAAAGCTTGGCTTTCGAAAACTCTCTGTGGAATCGTACATTGAAAAATGTACGCTACCTGGTGTCTCATACGCTTTGAGCGTATGAAGTCACAAACAGGACAATCCAAGTGATAGTCACTGGATTGATGTTAAGAACATCCGTTAGTATCTTAGAGAACTAAGGATGCTGTCTTAATCAGTGGAGAATGAGAACTTGAAGTGACTGGGATCACTACTGCAAGTTTCCAAATAGATGAAGACGACTAAAAGTCACAAACGGTACTATACAGTTTGAATAACGGAACAGTGAGCTGGAAATCTTCCAAACAAGATATTGTTACCATATTAACAACAAATGTGGGTTAATTGCTGCAGCTGAGGAGGCAATAGAAGCCTTCTGTGTCCATAATAATCTAATTAGATTAGATATAATTCTGTAAGCAGCTGAGCTAGGCGTCAGCACAGGCTAAAGAATTAATGGTCTCATCAACGATCCAGATAAATACTTCGATATTCATCTGATTCGTACGGATCATACATCGTGGCGATGTGATGATCGTATAAATCACATCAGACGATAATCATGTAAATCCGTTAACGAAAGCCTTTCCTCAACAGTTTGAGCCAACCGTACATAGTTCGGGTGTAAGACACTCGGGTGACTGGCTATAGGCCAAGTGGGAGATTATTGGACAATTATGACCCATAGCGTCACTATTTGTACAGATCATGGTGTTGTTGTACAAATTAACTATGTGACAAAGGAGATTGCACTCTTATCATTTGTGATTAGATCACCTAGATGTATAAATGATGAGAGGTCCTTGTGATTTGTTCCTGGACGGAGAATGATATGAGACAGTATCAGTCCACGTAGGATAAATCATTAAATATCCCTAGTCAGAGTATTATCAAGATTGGACATCGATAATGCGTAAAAGACTAGTATTACACTTGTGCGCGTTGTGAGGGCACAACGTCATAGTTCTCATATATTTGGGTATATAATACTCATGCAAGTGTAATAGGAGGTTGTGTTCTACCGATGGTACGGGAAACAGCTTCGCTCTGGATAGACCCCATCGGAATTCCATTGGTAGTATGACTATGTGTCTATGGAAATCCGAAATCAGGGTAGGTGTATTTGGTCTTAACCTGAGACTTGCACCGCTAATACTTGCGACAATCAATATACTTTGGTTGCGGTTGTCCAGGGCTTTAACAGGTTCTGTGTACGCCAATGCTGGGTATATTGAGAATCGTAGTGTGTTGGGTGTGATGTCAAGACGGAAGTGTCACTCCAGTCATATGGAGATGATGGTCACCTAGGATAGGATACTAGTACTCTTAAGTACTGCAGTCATCGGGATAAAATGACAAGGTCATGTTTATCCGATTATAGAGACTAGTTACCAGACATCTGACATGTGCTTCGTACGGGGCAGACACAACTCCAGCCCCAGACCTAGCACGTGATCATCCGATACTGGATAGAAATACGTAATACTACGTATATTACGCCTGATATAGATCCTTATTCCTGTAAGGATATTTCCGGAGAATTGGGTAGGCATGGCGCTTTGCTAGAGGCCAACCTTGTCTTGTAAATTGGTATAAACGTAGTACTTGTTACTTACGTGTTCGGATAGTCCGACGACCGAATTTACTGCCAACATATCCGGGGATCTCATGGGTCGCTTCCCAAAGATTCATCGATGACGTATGACTCGAACTCTAAATTAATCTGGGATTAATTAGAAGTGAGAGAAATTTAATCTAGGATTAATAGCGGAGATATTTTATCTAGGATAAAATATCAATTAAAGAGAGATATTGATTAATTTGGAATTAATCGATTAATTAATATATTCGATATATTGAACGAAATTGGATTTCGACGCGGAATTGAAATTAGATTTTAATTCAGGCGAATGAGTTAATTTAGAATTAAATCGTTAGCGGCGTGAATAGGGATTTCGCTAGGCGTAATCATTTAATTACGACGCAACGAAAAATTCGTTAATTTGGAATTAGCGAACCCGAGCCCGAGATTGTTTGCGAGCGCATTCGTATTTCGAATTCGAGTTCGGCACGTAAGTCAAATCAAGCGTCAAATCACTAGTCACATCTAGTGTCACATCAAGCGTCAAATCATGTCACTTTGAGTGATGTGACCATTGATTGATTGATGGTAGTTGTTGGAGTTGTTGGAAACCTTTTACCATTTGACTTTTTGAAAGCCAAAAAGGTGGTAAATGATTTATTAATTTTTTGGAAAATATAAATGTGTATTAGATACACATTTTACCTAACAACACATCATCTCTCCTTCTCTCTTTTCTCTCTACAATTCACGCCCAATGGGCTGGAAAATAGCTCACTGGTTTCGGTCAAAATCGTGAGATGGGAAGCTTGAGTGAGTGATTTTTGTGGCAAAAATCACAAGAGCTAGCACTCCGAGAGACATGCGAAGGTGATAGGGAAGTCCACCCATGAGCCGGGAATCGTCTGACGAAGCTTGGAGCTCAAAATTTGGAGGCAAAAACCGAAAACAGTGGACTGCTACACAGCTCACTGCCGAGCATGGAGGGAGCAGAAAATTAGTTTTTGTTGCTTGCCGCGTCGCTCAACCGATCGATGTAAGTATTCCGTAACTTCGTTGATTTATATTCGCACATATTTCATGCTTGTTTATGATCTTAGGACCTTAATAGAAACCAACATGATTGATAACATGCTTGTGTGAATACATGGTTGCGATGTATGAATAATGTATATCGGATGGATATTAGATGGGTGGGGCAATTTTAGAAATTGTTGTAATAAATTTGATTTATTAATTGGACCTGCTTGTCCAGCCTTATCACCTCCTTATTCTTTGTATTCTCTTCTCACCTATTCCCCTCAATGTAAATGAGGTTTCTTTAGAAGTGTAGTGTAACAGGTAGAAGTAAATACATGTGCTAGCGGGAGCGAGAAATGGAGAGATTTGATCTAGGATCAATGTGTAAAGTATCCATCCGCATATCATTATTACTTTATTTATACGAACTTTATTATGTGTTTAGAATGCATGTTTAAGGGTGTATGATGATGAGACCTTAACAAAGATAATAAATTGGTTGCCAATTTGCACGCGAAAAACCCTCATAAAATATTAAGCGTTTTTCCTTCCATTAAGTGATTCTTACTCAAGATCCAAGACTGGCATTGGCTTGTTGGCCAAAGTCAAGCCCTTTGTCCGTCGATGATGTGTTTGAATCATGAGAGCTTTGTTCCATATCAGTGTCTTGTCCAAGTTATGGTTTGTTGGCCAAAGTCAAGACCACTTCTTGTCCATCGACATTGATTACGAAGCTTTCCATGGTCAATGGGTCGCGCTTAACTGGGATCACTAAGTTTGTTATGCCAAATCCAAGGCTTAGATGATTCAGAGGAAAAAGGCTAGGTAATATATTGGATATATTGGCATATATAAGATATATGTTTCGGACTTGGATGTCCCCCACTGGATCTAGGAATTGGATTGGATCCAATTGATCTTAGAGATCTACCTAGTTAATTATCATACAATTTGTTGGCCAAAGTCAAGATTGTGTGATATTTAACGAGATCCTTGTTAGAGTTTACTAAGGTCCCAAGGATCAATAAAAAAAACATGAAACACATGTGAATACATACGAGGGAGTTGCGGAATACTCACATCAATCGGTTGAGCGACGCGGGAGGCAACAAAATTTCTCTTTCTGCTCGGCAGTGGATTGCACAGCTTACTGTTTTGGGCCTCCTTGGATTCGGCTTTTGGATCATCTTCCAAGCTCCAATCTTCGTCGAACGATTCCCGGCTCATGGGTGGACTTCCTTATCACCTTCGCATGTCTCTCGGAGTGCTAGCTCTCTTGATTTTTGCCACAAAAACCAATCACTTGCTTCCTATTATTCTCGGAAAACTGAAACCAGTGAGGAGAAAATGAAGCCCCTTGGGCGTGAGATGAAGAAGAGAATGGAGAGAGAGAAGAGTTGTGAGAGTTGTATTTTCAAATTGTGTATCTAATACAATTATAATTAAAAATTAAATACCAATATCTAATAAAGGTAAATAGCCTTTTTAATTAATACAACAGCTCACATCAACCATCACACTTGAGTGTCAAACACTCAAACATCAACTCACATCAATCAATCAAATCATGTGACAAGTTGTCACATCACTCAAAGTGACTAATGATTTGACACTTGATGTGACTAACGATTTGACGCTTGATGCGACTTGCGTTCTGCACTCGAATTCGAAATGCGAATGCGCTCGCAAAAAATCTCGGGCTCGGGTTCGCTAATTCCAAATTAATGAATTTTCAATTGTGTCCTAATTAAATCACTTTTCACGTCACTAACGAATTAATTCTAAATTAGTTCATTCGCCCGAATTAAAATCAAATTTTAATTCCGCGTCGAAATCCAATTTCGTTTAATATATCGAATATATTAATTAATCGATTAATTCCAAATTAATCGTTCTCTCTTTTTAAATGATATTTTATCTCAGATAAAATATCTCCGCAATTAATCCCAGATTAATTTTCTCTCTCATCTTATTAATCCCAGATTAATTAAAAGTGCAAGTCATACGTCATCGGTGAATCTTCAGGAAGCGACCCATGAGATCCCCGGATATGTTGGCAGTAAATACGGTCGTCGGACTATCCGAACACGTAAGTACCAAGTACTACGTTTGTACCGATTTACAAGACAAGGTTGGCTTCTAGCAAAGCACCATGCCTACCCAATTCTCCGAAAAAATCCTTACAGGAATAAGGATCTATATCAGGCTTAGTATACGTAGTATTGCGTATTTCGATCCAGTATCGGATGATCACATGCAAGGCATGGGGCTGGTACAGTGTCTGCCCCGTACGAAGCATATATCGGATAACGAGCAACTAGTCTCTTTAATATCGGATAATCATGACCAAGTCATATTATCCCAACGGTTGCAACCTTTTTAGAGAACCAGTTATATATCCATGCGCGATCATCATCTCAATATGACTGGAGTGACACTTCCGTCTTGACAACACACCCAACACACTACGATTCTCAATATACCCAGCATAGGCGTACACAGAACCTGTTAAAGCCCTGGACGACCGCAACCAAAGTATATTGATTGTCATAAGTATTAGCGGTGCAAGTCTCAGGTTATGACCAAATACACCTACCCTGATTTCGAACTTCCATAGACACAAAGTCATACTACCAATGGAATTCCGAGGGGGTCTATCTAGAGCGAAGCTGTTTCTCGTACCATCGGTAAAACACAACCTCCTATTACACTTGCATAAATATTCTATACCCAAATATATGAGAACTATGTCGTTGTGCCCTCACAATGCGCACAAGTGTAATACTAGTCTTTTACGCATTCATCGATGTCCAATCTCGATAATGCTCTGACTATGGATATTTAATGATTTATCCTTCGTGGACTGATACTTTCTCTTATCATTCTCAATCCAGGAACAAATCACAGGGACCTCCTATCATTTATATATCTAGGTGATCTAATCACAAATGATAAGAGTGCAATCTAATTTGTCACATAGTTAATTTGTACAACAACACCATGATCTGTACAAATAGTGACTCTATTGGTCATAATTGTCCAACAATCTCCCATTTGGCCTATAGCCAGTCACTCGAGTGTCTCACACCCGAACTATGTACGGTTGGCTCAAACTGTTGAGAACTACTTTCGTCAGCGGATTTTCTTGATTATCATCTGATGCGATTTATTCGATCATCACATCGCCACGATGTATGATCCGAACGAATCAAATGAATATCGAAGTAGGTATCTGGATCTTTGATGAGACCATTAATTCCTTAGCCTGTGCTCAAGCCTGACTCAGCTGCTAACAGAATTATATCTAATCTAATTAGATTTATTATCGACCCAGAAGGCTTCTATTGCCGCCTCAGCTGCAGCAATAACCCGCATTTGTTGTTTATTCGGTAACAGTATCTTGCTTGGAAGATTTCCAGCTCACTATTCCGTCATTCAAACTGTATAGTACCATTTGCGACTTTTAGTCGTCTTTATCTGTTAGGAAACTTGCTAAAGTATCCCAGTCACTTCAAGTTCTCCATCTCCATAGTTAAAGACAGCATCCTTAGATATCTTAGATACTAACGGATGTTCTTAACATCAATCCAGTGACCATCACTAGGATTGGCCCGATTGTGACTCCATATGCTCAAAGCGTATGACACACCAGGTCACATACATTTTTCAATGTACGAGTTCTCGGAGAGTTTTCTCGAAAGCCAAGCTTTCGCCGATTATATTATGGGAATATCATTTCCAAGAAATGACATATTATCATTATTTATAGGACAACCACTGTTAGTGCGCTCCCACTAACCCTCTTATATACACAAGAATCATATATGTTTTGAATTAAATCATAAATCATTATGATTACATCAAAACGATAATTCCAAGAACCTATGCTTGCTTCAATCCAAACATGGATCGAATAACCCGCAAACCTTGTTTGCTAGTTTTGGTACGACAAAATCGACAGGATGTTATAAACATCCTCCAAAAGGTTTCCTTTTCAGGAAAGCGATTTTCCCGTTCAGCTGACATATTTCATAAATGAAACATGCAGCGTTAGCAAGCATTATCAAAACGGATTTACCGTGGCAATATGTAAAAGGTTGAATCGTAATCAACACAATATTGATAACGATACCTTTCGCTACAAGCCTAGCTTAGTACGTTGGTATGTTGCCGTCCATGTTTGTCTTCCTTGAAGACTTATATAGTACCAATAGGCACAATGCCTTACGGTACATCAACTAGTATCCAAACTTGTTGATATACATGGAATCCATTTCGGACTCATGACACTTTGTCATAATAGGGAGTCGATACCTTGTATCACTTCCTCATGCATAGTCAGTTGGTATACCTCAAAAAGATTGACATCTTTATGAGGTGAGATTAGAAACCCATACCCCAGGTTGTTTTCTGACTCTCTCCGACATACGTGGTTCTTGTGTATTCAAAGATTATGGTATAGTTTCATCCTTGATGAACTATTTGCGTCCCATTAAGGATTCGGTGCCTGGGACAGTATCACTCCGATTTTCATCGAGTTATACTATCCTCCCACTTACCACTACATATCGGTATTCCTCTTAGGAAAACCACATGGCGAGCAATAATCTAATTGTTCTCTTGTGAGTTGTATAAGTACTATACTTTGGTATCCCTAGGATAACCTACAATTGGCACTTATCCAATTTGGGTTTTAGTTTAGTATCATCCAAACATATGCCTAGCATCCCAAATAATCAGGAGTGAGAAACCCGGTTTCTTTCCAGTTCATATCTAATATGAAATCTGTCAAATAGATTATTATGGAACCTTATTCAAAATAAGTTCTTGAACTGTTTAAAGATTATCCGTTGAAGGAAATGGTAGCTCGGAGTGACTCATGATTAACCTTATCATGTCCAACAAAATTCGGTTACTCAGTTCAGACACACCGTCAAAATGATGTGTTCCGGGAGGAGTCCTCATTGAAAGAATACTATACTCTTTCAAGTATATAAGAAACTTATTGCTTAAGTATTTTCCATTACGGTCTTACCGTGACAGTTTAATACTATAGCTGATCTGTTTGTCTATTTCGTGTGGAAACTTAAAAGTTTCCGATTTGTGTTTCAAAAGAAACACATAACCATAACGCGATGCCACATCCGTATAGGTCATGAAATATTCATATCCAACTCTAGCCTAGCTAGACATGGGCCCACTTGCTTCACTATGAACTAGGGCTAACAGATCTGTGGCATTTGCACTTTTACCAAGTAAATAGTATTTTAGGCACTTTGCCCAATAAACTAGATTCGTAGACTTTATTTGATAGAATCAAATCAGTCCTAGTACCCACTCTCCGAAAGAGTGGATATACGATTCTTGTTTAATTGTGTCCCAGACAACAATGCCACAAATTAGTTTCTTCTGATCAAATCAGTCCGAGCTATTTTATTGTCATGTTATATATTTGAGATTTTATTTATATGCAAAATATAAATTATGTTATTCACATCTAATGTGTTTATCTCAATATTATCTTTATATAATAAAACACTTTAGTGTTCTAGAATATAAAGGTTCACCCTCAGCGGGTTAAACACTGATATAAAGATAATGTTTCTAGTCAAACTAGTTACATTATAACAGTTTCCAAATTTAGGTACACACCCGAAGGGTAGTTCCTAAATTAGGTATCTACGGTTAAAACAGCGACTTTCGTCCCATTTTCGATTCGCAGATAAATCTCTATTGAAGTCAGCATCCTGTTCAAAACAGATTCTGAACATCAATATATATTTATGTACCACACTAAGTATTTAAAATCTAATTTTAATACTAGTAGTGAACATAATGTTGACAAACATATTTGAAGTCAGAGCCTTGCTCGTCTTCAATTTCTTTATGTCTGCTTTGTCCAAACGGCAGTCACGCTTCCGCGATCCCGTTTGCCACATTAGGCAGACATTTTGGGATATGTCATTTATCTTCCCAGAAGACTATAATGATTTTGCCTTTGCCTTTTTCCACACTCCAGAAGCCTTTGGCCAAGACTCGGGTTTCTGGAATATCAAAGTAAGGTGTGCCTTGCGCTACTTGCCTTATTGCAAATTTTGACTTTATCTCCTGAGAATAGTCATTAACTCTCCAAGAGTTATTAATTGCAATTTAGTACTTCTAAAATCTAAAGATAGATTTATGAAGATCCTTCAATTTCATTATCATTCTTTAAAGATCTAATCCTTAGTTCTGATTCAGAAATTAAGGAGTCTACTACGACAAGCTTAATGGATTAAGCACTTAAGTTATCATTACATGATCTTCCAAAGATCATGCTAGACTATTTTCTTAACTCCGGGCATAGGCATAATATGTTATTTTATCAAATAAAGTAACTTATTATTTTCCAGGACCATCCTGAAATTTTATTCCCAATTTTGAAAATTAAACCATTTAAATACATTTTCCCAGGATTATGTTCAAATGTCAATCTTTCAATTTCTATCTTGATTCTAATAGTCCAACTATTTAATCAACGATTTCGGTACTATTTATTATAATGATTACAATAGTCCAACTATTTAATCAACTATAATTTAATAGATTAAAATCAATTATATTGATTACTATAATCCAATTATAAAATCAACTATAAATGAATAGTTTGAATATAGTCCAACTATTTATTAAAAACAACATTTAAATATTAGTCCAACTAACATTTAATTTATTTGACGGATGATATTTGATTTGAGCGCGTAGGACAAGTAATTAAACGAATATTGCAAATTCAATTATTGCCTCCCACTATTTTTCGGCGAGCCTCTAACCCTCTGTCGAGTACTCGGGAAACCATGTTTCCTAGTGGGCTAGGATCCCGTTAAATATCACACAATCTTGACTTTGGCAACAAAATTGTATGATAATTAACTAGGTAGATCTCTAAGATCGATTGGATCCAATCCAATTCCTAGATCCGGTAGGGGGACATCAAGTCCGAAACATATATCTTATATATGCCAATACATCCAATGTATTACCTAACTTTTTTCCTCTGAATCAACTAAGCCTTGGCTTTGGCACAACAAACTTAGTGATCCCAGTTAAGCGCGACCCATTGACCATGGAAAACTTCGTAATCAATGTCGATGGACAAGAAGTGGTATTGACTTTGGCCAACAAACCACAACTTGGACAAGACACCAATATGGAACAAAGCTCTCGTGATTCAAACACATCTTCGGTGGACAAAGGCCTTGACTTTGGCCAACAAGCCAATGCCAGTCTCGGATCTTGAGTGAGAATCACTCAATGGAAGGAAAGACGCTTAATATTTTGCGAGGGTTTTTCGAGTGCAAATTGGCAACCAATTTATTATCTTTTTTAAGGTCTCATCATCATACACCCTTAAATATGCATTCTAAATACATAATAAAGCACGTATAATAAAATAATAATGATATGCGGATGGATACTTTACATCTCTCCCTTTCTCTCTCCCACTAGCACAAGTATTTACTTCTACCCGTTACACTACACTTCTAAAGAAACCTCATTTACATTGAGTGGAATAGGTGAGAAGAGAATACAAAGAATAATGAGGTAATAAGGCTGGACACGAAGGTCCAATTAATAAATTCCAAATTTATTACAACAATTTCTAAAATTGCCCCACTCATCTAGTATCCATCTGATATATATTATTCATGCATCGCAACCATGTATTCACACAAGCATATATCAATCAATCTAATCAAGTTAATTAATCTGATAATCAATGTTCAAACAACGATTTGATTTTGCTCGAGTCAAACTCATTTTGCGAACAAGTACTCTAAGTATGAATTCTCGAATTAAATTAAACTACACAATTAAATCCAATTCAATTTGTATTTAATTCTAATTCGCTATTTAATTCCAAATTAAATATTACACTTTAATAATAAACCTTTTACGACTTAAATTCCAAATTTAATCGTTACGGGTCTCAAAGCTCGTTTAACGTCCAACGTCAATTTAATTAAAGTCCAATGGGATTTTAATTAATTTCTTAAGGCGTGGACTTTTGGTCAACTCGGGTCAAACCGAATAACCAAAATCCAATCCGGGAGTTACCCCATAAGCCTAGAAATCAATTTTGGCCCATTAGGACCAATTAAACTTTAAAGGTCCATTAGTCGTATTTGGGCTTTATTGAGGCGGTTTTGGGCCCAATTGGATCCAACCAATTTTGCCTAAACCCAACTTAGTACAACCAAGCCCAATAAGCCCAATTACAACACAACAAGCCCAAATCCAATTTAAGGCCCAAATAATTAAATTCCAAAAATCCAATTTTCCCAATTTAATTACACTAAAGTGTATAGCATTATTAATTACCTAAATCAATATTTCCAAAACACCAAATTTGTACAATTAATCATGCTTATTAATATTAAATCATGTCCTACATAATTTAATTAAAATCAAACCCAAATCATGCTATAATGCTCTCGGTTTTGTAGTGATTTTATGTCTGATTCGGTTTTAATCCAATTAAATCCACAATCGAAATTAAATTAACATTTCCAATCGTTTCCAACTCATCCAATGATCAACGAAACAAAAAACCAAGACATTTAGGGCATCCAACCATTCGGCCATCACAAGAAATTTGGGGAAAAATGTTCCAAATAATTTTTCAACAAATTGATCCAATCAATCTTTAATTAAAACATATTTAAGCATATTAATTCATCCAATTTCATTAATCATGCTCAAAATCAAGTTTACCCAAAATTTTAAGCCCTAAACTTTTTCATGCTTTTCCTTGCTCTGATACCATTGTTAGAGTTTACTAAGGTCCCAAGGATCAATAAACAAGCATGAAACACATGTGAATACATACGAGGGAGTTGTGGAATACTCATATCGATCGGTTGAGCGACGCGGGAGGCAACACAATTTCTCTTTCTACTCAGCAGTGGACTGCACAGCTCACTATTTTTGGCCTCCTTGGATTCGGCTTTTGGATCATCTTCCAAGCTCCAAGCTTCGTCGAACGATTCCCGACTCATGGGTGGACTTCCCTATCACCTTCGCATGTCTCTCGGAGTGCTAGCTCTCTTGATTTTTGCCACAAAAACCAATCACTTGCTTCCCATTATTCTCGGAAACCTGAAACCAATGAGGAGAAAATGAAGCCCCTTGGGCGTGAGATGAAGAAGAGAATGGAGAGAGAGAAGAGTTGTGAGAGTTGTATTTTCAAATTGTGTATCTAATACAATTATAATTAAAAATTAAATACCAATATCTAATAAAGGTAAATAGCCTTTTTAATTAATACAACAACTCACATCAACCATCACACTTGAGTGTCAAACACTCAAATATCAACTCACATCAATCAATCAAATCAAGCGACAAGTTATCACTTCACTCAAAGTGACTAATGATTTGATGCTTGATGCGACTTGCGTGCCACACTCGAATTCGAAATGCGAATGCGCTCGTAAATAATCTCGGGCTCAGGTTCGCTAATTCCAAATTAACGAATTTTCCGTTGCGTCGTAATTAAATGATTATGCCTAGGGAAATCACTATTCACGTCGCTAATGAATTAATTCTAAATTAGTTCTTTCGCCCGAATTAAAATCTAATTTTAATTCCGCGTCGAAATCCAATTTCATTTAATATATCGAATATATTAATTTATCGATTAATTCCAAATTAACCGTTCTCTCTCTTTAAATGATATTTTATCCCAGATAAAATATCTCTGCAATTAATCCCAGATTAATTTTCTCTCTCATCTTATTAATCCCAGATTAATTAAAAGTGCGAGTCATACGTCATCGGTGAATCTTCAGGAAGCGACCCATGAGATCCCCGGATATTTTGGCAGTAAATACGGTCGTCGGACTATCCGAACACGTAAGTACCAAGTACTACGTTTGTACCGATTTACAAGACAAGGTTGGCTTCTAGCAAAGCACCATGCCTACCCAATTCTCCGGAAATATCCTTACAGGAATAAGGATCTATATCAGGCGTAGTATACGTAGTATTGCGTATTTCGATCCAGTATCGGATGATCACATGCAAGGCCTGGGGCTGGTACAGTGTCTGCCCCGTATGAAGCATATATCGGATGACGAGCAACTAGTCTCTTTAATATCGGATAATCATGACCAAGTCATATTATCCCGATGGTTGCAACCTTTTTAGAGAACCAGTTCTATATCCCTGCGCGATCATCATCTCCATATAACTGGAGTAACACTTTCGTCTTGACATCACACCCAACACACTACGATTCTCAATATACCCAAAATAGGCGTACACAGAACTTGTTAAAGCCCTGGACGACCGCAACCAAAGTATATTGATTGTCGTAAGTATTAGCGGTGCAAGTCTCAGGTTAAGACCAAATACACCTACCCTGATTTTGGACTTCCAAAGACACATAGTCATACTACCAATGGAATTCCGAGGGGGTCTATCCAGAGCGAAGCTATTTCCCGTACCATCGGTAAAACACAACCTCCTATTACACTTGCATGAGTATCCTATACCTAAATATATGAGAACTATGTCGTTGTGCCCTCACAACGCGCACAAGTGTAATACTAGTCTTTTACGCATTCATCGATGTCCGATCTCGATAATGCTCTAACTAGGGATATTTAATGATTTATACTTCATGGACTGATACTGTCTCATATCATTCTCAATCCAGGAACAAATCACATGGACCTCCTATCATTTATATATCTAGGTGATCTAATCATAAATGATAATAATGCAATCTCATTTGTCATATAGTTAATTTGTACAACAACACCATGATCTGTACAAATAGTGACGCTATGGGTCATAATTGTCCAACAATCCTAGCCCGCTAGGAAACACGGTTTCCCGAGTACTCGACAGAGGGTTAGAGGCTCGCCGAAAAATAGTGGGAGGCAAGAATTGAATTTGTAATATTCGTTTAATTACTTACCATACACGCTCGAACAAATATCATTCGTCAAATAAATTAAATGTTAGTTGGACTAATATTTAAAACGTTGTTTTAAAACAGTTGGACTGTATTCAAACTATTCATTTATAGTTGGTTATATAATTGGATTATAGTAATCAATATATTTGATTTAATTAATTATAGTTGATTAAATAGTTGGACTATAGTAATCATTACAATAAATAGTACCAAAATTGTTGATTAAATAGTTGGACTATTAGAATCAAGATAAAATTGAAAGATTGACATTTAAAACATGATCCTATGGAAAATGTATTTAAATGGTTTAATTTTCAAATTGGGAATATTTTTCAGGATGGTCCTGGAAACTAATAAGTTACTTTATTTGATAAAATAACATATTAGGCCTAAGCCCGGAGTTAAACAGGTAGTAGAGCATGATCTTTGGAAGATTCATGTGATGATAACTTAAGTGCTTAATCCATTTAGCTTGTCGTAGTAGACTCCTTAATTTCTTTATCAGAACTAAGGGTTAGATCCTTAAAGTATGATAATGAGATTGAAGGATCTTCATAGATCTATTCTTAGATCTTAGAAGTACTAAATTGCAATATATAATTCTTGGAGAATTAATGACTATTCTCAATGAGATAAAGTCAAACTTTGCAATAAGGCAAGTAGCGCAAGGCGCACCTTACTTCGATATTCTAGAAACCTGAGGCTTGGCCAAAGGCTTCTGGAGTGTTGAAATAGGCAAAGGCAAAATCATTATAATCTTCTGGGAAGATAAAGGACACATCCCAAAATGTCTGCCTAAAATGTGGCAAACGGGATCGCGGAAGCGTGACTGCCGTTTGGACAAAGCAGACATGAAGGAATTGAAGAACGAGCAAGGCTCCGACTTCAAATATGTTTGTCATAATTATGTTCACTACTAGTATTAAATTGGATTTTAAATACTTAGTGTGGTACATAAAATATATGTATTGATGTTCAGAATCTGTTTTGAACAGAATACTGACTTCAGTTGAGATTTATCTGCGAATCGGAAACGGGACGAAAGTCACTGTTTTAACCGTAGATACCTAAGTTTAGGAACTACCCTCGGGTGCGTACCCAAATTTGGAAACTGTTATAATGTAACTAGTTTGACTAGAAACATTATTTCTATATCAGTGTTTAACCCACTGCGGGTGAACCTTTATATTCTAGAACACTAAAGTGTTTTATTATATAAAGATGATATTGAGATAAACACATTATATATGAATAACAGCATTTATATTTTGAATATAAATAAATCTCAAACATATTACGTGACAAACAAATAGCTCAAACTAATTTGATCGGATGAAACTTAATTGTGGAATTGTTGTCTGGGACACAATTAAACAAGACTCGTATATCCGCACTTTTGAAGAGTGGGTACTAGGACAAAATTTGATTTCATTCAAATAAAGTCTACGAATCTAGTTTATTAGGCAAAGTGCCTAAAACACTATTTACTTGGTAAAAGTGTAAATGCCACCAATCTGTTAGCCCTAGTTCATAGTGAAGAAAGTGGGCCCATATCTAGCTAGGCTAGAGGTGGATATGAATATTTCGTGACCTTTACGGATGTGGCATCGCGTTATGGTTATCTGTTTATTTTAGAACACAAATCGGAAACTTTTACAGTTTTGACATGAAATAGACAAACAGATCGGCTAAAGTATTAAACCGTCACGGTAAGACCGTAATGGAAAATACTCAAGCAATAAGTTTCTCAAATACTTGAAAGAGTATAGGATTCTTTCAATGAGGACTCCTCCCGGGACACGTCATTTTTACGGTGTGTCCGAACAGTGATAAACCGAATTTTGTTAGACATGATAAGGTTAATCATGAGCCGCTCTGAGCTACCATTTCCTTCAACGGATACGAAAAAAACAGTGCAAAAACTTATTTTGAATAAGGTTCCATGAAAAATCTGTTAGACAGAATTCATATTAGATATGAACAGGAAAGAAACCGAGTTTCTCACTCCTGATGATTTAGGATGCTAGGCATATGTTTGGATGATACCAAACTAAAACCCAAATTGGATAAGTGCCAATTGTAGGTTATCCTAGGGATACCAAATTATAGTACTTATACAACTCACAAGGGAACAATTTAATTGTTGCTCACCATACGGTTTTCCTAAGAGGAATACCGATATGCAGTGGTAAGTATGAGGATAGTAAAACTCGATGAAGATCGAAGTAATACTATTCCAGGCATCGATTCCTAATGGAACACAAATAGTTCATCAAGGATGAAACTATTACCATTAATCTTTGAATACACAAGAACCGCGTATGTCGGAGAGAGTCAGGAAACAACCTGGGGTATGGGTTTCTGATCTCACCTCATAAAGATGTCTATCTTATTGAGGAATACCAACTGACTACGTATGAGGAAGTGATACAAGGTATCGACTCCCTATTATGGCAAAATGCCATGATATCCGAATTGGATTCCATATATATCAACCAGTTTGGATACTAGTTGATGTACTGCAAGGCATTGTGCCAATTGGTACTTTATAAGTCTTCAAGGAAGACATACATGGATGGCAACATACCAACGTATAAAGCTAGGCTTTTAACGGAAAGGTATCGTTATCAACATTGTGTTGATTACGATTCAACCTTTTAACTGTTGCCACGGTAAATCCTTTTGGATAATGCTTGCTAAAGCTGCGTGTTTCATTTATGAAATATGACAGCTTTACGGGAAAATCGCTTTCCTGAAAAGGAAACCTTTTGGAGGATGTTTACAACATCATGTCGGTTTTGTCGTAACATAACAAGCAAACAAGATTTGCAGGTTATTCGATCCATGTTTGGATTGAAGCAAGCATAGGTTCTTAGAATTATCGTTTTGATGTAATCATAATATTATATGACTTAATTCAAAACGAGAATGATTCTTGTGTATATAAGAGGGTTAGTGGGAGCGCACTGACAATAAATGTCCTATAAATAATGATAATATGTCATTTCTTGGAAATGATATTCCCATAAATAAACAATCGGTGAAAGCTTGGCTTTCGAGAAAACTCTCCTAGAAATCGTACATTGAAAAATGTACGCGACCTGGTGTCTCATACGCTTTGAGCATATGAATTCACAGATAGGCCAATCCGAGTGATAGTCACTGGATTGATGTTAAGAACATCCGTTAGTATCTTAGAGAACTAAGGATGTTGTCTTAGTCTATGGAGATGGAGAACTTAAAGTGACTGAGATCATTGTAGCAAGTTTCCTAACCGATAAAACGACTATAACTCGCAAACGGTACTATACAGTTTGAATAACGGTACAGTGAGCTGGAAATCTTCCAAGTAAGATACTGTTACCGAATAAACAACAAATACAGGTTATTGCTGCAGCTGAGGCAGCAATAGAAGCTATTTGGGTCTATAATAAATCTAATTAGATTAGATATAGTTCTGTTAGCAGCTGAGCTAGGCGTCAGCACAGGCTAAAGAATTAATGATCTCATCTCCAGATACATACTTAGATATTCATCTGATTCGTTCGGATCATACATCGTAGCGATGTGATGATAGAATAAATCGCATCAGATGATAATCATGCAAATCTGCTGACGAAAGCATTTCTCAGCAGTTTGAGCCAACCGTACATAGTTCGGGTGGAAGACACTCGAGTTACTAGCTATAGGCCAAGTGGGAGATTGTTGGACAATTATGACTCATAGCGTCACTATTTGTACAGATCATGTGTTGTTGTACAAATTAACTATGTGACAAAGGAGATTGCACTCTTGGCCTATAGCTATGAGTCATAATATATATAAATGATAGGATGTCCTTATGATTTGTTTCTGGATTGAGAATGATGAGACAGTATCAGTCCACGAAGGATAAATCATTAAATATCCCTAGTCATAGTATTATCGAGATTGGACATCGATAAATACGTAAAAGACTCGTATTACACTTGTGCGCGTTGTGAGGGCACAAACGGCATAGTTCTCATATATTTGGGTATAGGATACTCATGCAAGTGTAATAGGAGGTTGTATTTTACCGATAGTACGGGAAACAGCTTCGCTCTGGATAGACCCCTCGGAATTCCATTGGTAGTATGACTATGTGTCTATGGAAGTCCGAAATCACGGTAGGTGTATTTGGTCTTAACCTGAGACTTGCACCGCTAATACTTACGACAATCAATATACTTTGGTTTTGGTTGTCCAGGGCTTTAACCGGTTTTTGTGTACGCCTCTTCTGGGTATATCGAGAATCGTAGTGTGTTGGGTGTGATGTCAAGACGGAAGTGTCACTCCAGTCATATGGAGTTGATGGTCACGTAGGATACGGTACTAATACTCTTATGTACTGCAGTCATCGGGATAAAATGACAAGGTCAGGTTTATCCGATTATAGAGACTATTTACCAGACATCCGATATGTGCTTCGTACGGGGCATACACAATTCCAGCCCCAGGCCTAGCACGTGATGATCATCCGATACTGGATCGACATACACAATACTACGTATACTACGCTTGATATAGATCTTATATTCCTGTAAGGATATTTCTGGAGAATTGGGTTGGCGTGGCGCTTTGCTAGAAGCCAACCTTGTCATGTAAATCGGTATAAAACGTAGTACTAGGTACTTACGTGTTCGGATAGTCCGACGACCAAATTTACTGCCAACATATCCGGGGATCTCATGGGTCGCTTCCCGAAGATTCACCTATGAGGTATGACTCGCACTTTAATTAATCTGGGATTAATTAGAAGAGAGAGAAAGTTAATATAGGATTAATTGCGGAGATATTTTATCTGGGATAAAATATCATTTAATTAGAGAACGATTAATTTGGAATTAATCGATAAATTAATATATTCGATATATTAAATGAAATTCGATTTCGACGCGGAATTAAAATTAGATTTTAATTCGGGCGAACGAATTAATTTAGAATTAATTCGTTAGCGACGAGAATAGTAATTATGCTAGGCAAGATTATTTAATTAAATTTAATTTAATTACGTCGCAACAGAAAATTCGTTAATTTGGAATTAGCGAACCCGAGCCCGAGATTATTTGCGAGCGCATTCACATTTCGAATTTGAGTGCGGCACGAAAGTCAAATCAAGTGTCAAATCATTAGTCGCATCAAGCGTCAAATCATTAGTCACTTTGAGTGATGTGACAACTTGTCACTTGATTTGATTGATTGATGGATTGATGTGAGTAGGTGGATAACATTTAATGCCAAATTTGGAGCCAAATTTGTTTGACTTTTTGAAAGCTTTTTCAAAAATTTGGTATATGTTTTATTAATTGATTTTGGAAATCAATTTTTATCCATTACACATTTATCTCTGTCTCTCCTCCATTTCCTCTCGTCTTCACGCCCATGGAGGGCCAATTTTCTACTGGTTTTGGCAGCCCACTTCCGAGAGCCAGGAAGAAAAGGGAAGCAAAGTGTGATGATTTTGCGACAAAATCATCAAGAGCTAGCACTCCGAGAGACATGCGAAGGTGATAGGGAAGTCCACCCATGAGCTTGGAATCGTTTGACGAAGCTTGGAGCTTGTTCAAGGAGCACCAAAGCCGAAAACAGTGAGCTGAAAAACAGTCACTGTCGTGACCATGACAGAGGCAGAAAATCAATTTTTGTTCATCTCTGCGTCGCTCAACCGATCGATGTGAGTATTCCGCAACTCCCTCGATGTATTCACATGTTATTTCTTGCTTTGTATTCGAATCTTGGGAAGCTTAGAGAATTCCAACAATTATATTTGTGGCCTGTTATCCCACATATTTTAGTTCCACTCTTATTTAAAATCTCTTATATCTCTTGCCATGACAATATTAATTCTTAAATATCACTTGGAACTTGTGTTACTTTTTATGTTTAACGTACCACCATTGTACTTTGTACCATAGCCAATGGTCTTTATTTTCTCTGACTCTGAGTATACCTCAGGTTCTTCACCTTCTTTTTACAATATAGACCCTTTAATGCTCTCTCTAATAAGTAACGTTATATGTGTTCAGTCAAATGCCACGATTTCTCCACCACTCTTTGAATATACTGCGCAAACTTCAGTATTAGTCATAAACCTCGATTACAGGAAAAACTACTGCAATACTAACTCCCTCAAAAGACTGTGTTACTTAAAATGCGTTACTTACAATAATATCCGTAAATAATGTTTTACTACACATATCCTTCTCATTTATCTTTCCTTGTTTTTTTTTTTCCTGGCACTTCCGAGTCTCTAAATATACTAGTATTCTCTATGGTTAGGTTTTTTCATATCCTACTTCAATTGTGGGTGTAAATGTATAGAGGAAAAATCTTACTAGATATTTCCTAGCTCAACATGCTCGGTCTAATCTTAGTATTCTTCCTCTTAATTTATCTATTTAACTCTCTTTTTCTCTTCTCTTAGTTTCAACCACCATCAGTTCCAGCCTTCATGTTCTTGTATCTCTATCCACCTCCGGGCTTAGGACCTCATAGTTCATGATCAATCTCTTATATGCTCTAAATTTTCCATCTTGGTTTTCCAATATCTTTTAAATCCAAGATTTTAATTTTTGACATATCTCTGACACTTTTCTTCTAGTTGGCCAAAACATAACGGGATAAATTGTTGTTGTGTCAACTATGTGTATACTAGTACGAAATAGGTAATCAAAGCTGGAAAATAAACTGTATATCCTTACCGTTGACATCAACGATGATAATTCGATTTCTGGTTAATATCCATACTCGGTTTCTTTGTTTCCTTTACATCATGCTCTCAATAAATTTGTTTCAGGTCGTACTTTCCCTTGTCAGTAACTAGGTACATTACGTGGGTACTTATGGGTTATACTCGTTACCTTCATTTCGTTTCCTACCTAATAGAATTATAGTCTCAATCCAAAACTGAAAAAACTTACTGTTATGCACTTATATCATTGCTTATCTAATATTATTTCCTATTGTCGTCTTATCTCGACAGTTCCACCTCCAAACCTTTTACTTAAAGTTATCTTTTTGTCTTCTTCCTTTCTCTATTTTATACATGAAAGTTCTATGATCTAGGTCTATGTCTTCTTATCTGAGGGGTATTACATTTTAAATGTCTATTGCCCTGCCTTATAGGATAATATTCTACCCCTTGGATTCACTTATTTCTGGGAATATAATCGGGATGAACATTGAGGTCCATCATTACTGCTATTATCTAACGAGGGTTGGGATGGTGGGGTTAGTCCTGAAATCTTTTCCGATTGTAGTGGTCTTATAAGCTATGCGTTCTGTAGTTGCACATACTGCTCATTTATAATCCTAGGATTCCTTTAGTTACATACCTGATATTGGGATACCACACTAAGGTAATACTGCTGGGAACTATATGAATTACCTCATTCAACTTTACTTCTAACTTATTTCCGACTATTGATCATACTATCCTTCACTGAAAAACCTCATTAAGGTTCATGCTCTCTCTCAATATCCTACCATACTTCTTATGTTATTCTTCCCACTAATCTCAATTTCTTAAGTCATTACTTCCTTGGAAGCTCTATGTCATCTTTGACATGTTAGGGTATCACTACTAATACTTTTGGTTCAGGTGCTACTCTTTTACTAGTTCTCCCGTTATAGTATAATGGGGGCTCTTTATACGTCGTATGCCTTACTTCTAAGGGTCGTTATATGCGTTGCTTACTCTGGTTCCTTACTCTTTCGAGCCTTTTCTTCATTTGGCTAGACTCATTGTGAATTCAAATTATTCTATCTCATACAAAATATTATCATGATGATTCTTATTTAGGTTCTGTTGAACTTCTTCGTTCTGCTATCTTGCTGTTTCGTGACTCGTCTATTCTGTCAGATGTTTTTCTTTACTTGTTCAAATACTTACTGGGCTCTAAGTTGAGGGGTGAATACATGTTATCCATAGAGATATGATAATACACAATGATGTTAATTATCTAAGCATAGTGATGGTCTAGTTGGGTGTCTATATTCTTACTAGAGTAGGGCTACTGGAAAGAATAATTATCATTCATTCTATTGGGATCCGCATCGACTCCTTCATATCTTAGGGTTCCAAACTTTTATCAATCATTCTGAGGTATCCATTTTATGTTACTGTCTTTAAGCTAAGTTATCTATGCTACTATATGTATTGAACCCATTTGTTACTTTCCTCATCCTTGTATATTATTCACCTTCATACCCTATCTCTTGACTCTAAGCTGTGTTACCGAGACTTGTGATGGTTCATTCTTATAGGTTACTTTCTAGACCTTTGCTCTTGCTATAGGCTACAGCTATGACATTCAATCTTTATATCCGTACTGATACCTTTTGCTAACTTCTAAGTGTCTCCCATCTCTTGGGTCTGTTCTTTTAAACTTATATGGATTTCTACTGACATTGGTCTGGTCTTATGGATTCTTACTAGTACTGCAAACTTGGCCATCTTGGATTATGTCAGGTTCTTTCTTTTCTAGCCTTAAAAGCCTCTTTAGTCCCTTTCTGGGTGAATCATCTCTCAAGATTTACCGCCTCTGTCTCATAATATAGCATTATGAGTTATGAGCTTTCACACGGTTATCTTTATCTATGTCAGTAAAGGATAGAACAATAATTTTATACCTCAACAGATGTCGATGACCTTGTAGAGTCTATTACTCATGCAAAATAGGTATGATGTAGACTCTGTCAGGGTAATTTCCTTAACAGGTATCACTGAGAGGTTAGAATTTGGGTAGATCAGTGCCTTATCTATATCAAATTCCTTTGTTAAGGCAACTAATTATTTTTCCTTACGACATTCATTTTATTTGCTTACGAGTCTGGGTTTGGGTGTCTAGAATCCCTACGTCCTATTTGGTATCTCAAGTCTATTAGAAACTTCCATGACTAATCTTGATTTCTTACTTCTTTTGCCTTTCTGACTGTCCTTCGCTATTCGAGAAACTTTCTATCTATACGAGGTGCTCAAAGGCTATAGGATCTACTTGAAAGAATTTCGAGGAGGGAAGGAATCTTACTTGGGTCTACCTGCATTTTGTTCATGCTCAGGTTTACTATATTCCCCTTAGTACTATAAGTCCTGGCATTTTCTCGCTATAATCTCATTATGTATCTCTACCTCTTATTGCCTCTGGTTACTTTAAGAATCCGTACATCATTCCTTACCATTCTTATAACTTTCTCCTTTTTAATCCCCTCTATGTGGATATTATTAGAACTTTACTATCTATTTTCATAGCTTGCCCCGAATTTATGATAATAAACCAAGATGACTACATAAGGATTCTTTAACTAGGACAAAGATTATAGTCACTTTAATTAGGAAGAATATTCAGATAGCTTTGGGAATTCTCACTAACCTTCTATAGGACTTGAGGACGTACTCGAGGGTCGGATACTTGAGAGGTAGTGCCTTTCATATGGGTATCTCGGGCATACTACGTATACAAGATCATAACACTCTACCTACTGCAGTCACTGACTAACTAGACCATGCTCTGATACTATCTTTGTAACATCCCCTTTTCGGAGATACTACCGGCAGGGACTAGGCTGACCTATCCCCATGAGCCTCTAACTATGATCATCACTACTAGTCTCATCTCAAATGCAAACTCAAACACAATGGACCATTGCCCAACTCAACATTATAAAATGCAACTTTATACTCATAACTATGAACTCGATAATATATCATTTTATAACCCTTTTATTGGACATTTTTAACATATTACCATAGACTATGCAATACTAATGTCTGACATGCAACTTTACTTGACATTGACAATATTGAATCTTTGTACACGACCTGGTAGACCCAAACATCCTAGTGACTGCCATCAGTGTCCATCCCCTCGAGCTCGTCCTACGGGTAAACCTGCAAAACAAAAACACTGGGAGTTGGGGGGGTTAGATCCTTTGAACTACCTAGTGAGTGGACAGTTTAAAACAGAAACTGAAATACTTTATGAAACATTCATTTTTCTGAAATGAAAATCCTCTCAAGGAAAATAGATCTTTTCTGAAAAATCTTTCTTATCTAAAAACACACCTCTTTCTGTGGAAACTCTTCTGGAAATCCTTTATGTCTGTAAAATTATGAGATTCTCATAAAACCGTTTCTCTTGAAAACTCTTTCATAAAACTATATTTTCTAAAATCATATCTTTGAGAATCTGTAGAAAACGTGACACATTGGGGCGTTATGTATCGTTGTCCCCCCATACGCCTAACTAGTGGTCTTGAGGCGTTATGTATCACCGTCCTCCAAGCCACTGAACTGGAGCAATGTGTGTAAATCCATGTCATTGGGTGTTACGTATCGTCGTCCCCCAATGCATGCCATCATCTTGTCCATGAATCTAGGGTCTATGGGCATTACATCTCACCGTTCCCGTAGCCCTGAAACTAGGATCTATGGACATTACATATCTCCATCCACATATTCCTTCTATACATGTGCACATTTCTATATCCGTCAATTCCAATATCCGCCAATTCCATAAGTAACATCCGAGGTGGGTTTTTCCCTTCATGCCTCCAAAAATCACAAATCCAAGCATTTAAAATCAAAACTTTCTCAAATGTTCTTATACATAAAAGTAATTGTAAATAAACTTGGCCAACGCCCTAAAGTGCTTAAAAGTAAGTCTCGAATAAAAAATAAATTTTTAATATCAACTTGAAAAAGAATGGTCCACTCACAGATTTGGAATCTAGCTGGCACTACTCCACTTTGTCAAGGAAGATTGTGGTTCCTGCCGATAATCTATAACTGATGAACTTCATTTTTACTTAAGTCGTGAATATGTTCCGGAACTATAATCATTATATGACATATTGTATTTGTGACATGCCATAATACGTGTATGTACGCTGATACTAAACCCTTAGGATGCCCTCTAATATTCTAGGATGAAATTGAAATGGGCTAGAACTTATCTTGGAAAAGGGGTACGCGTCGCGACGCCAGACGTTGCACGTCGCGACTCCCACTTGGTCAGACCTGAGACAGGGACTGCTTGTTAAGCGTCGTGACGCTGGGTGTTGAGCGTCACGACACTCACATAATCAGACCCGAGGTAGAGAGCATCCTCATGACCCAATTCGCAACATCAAGTGTTGAGCATCGCGACACCCACACGACCCGACCTGAAATAGAGGGCATCTCTAAACTCGACGTCACGATTCTAGCCCATACGCGTCGCGACGCTGGCCTGATCACAGGCCAACCTTCAACTCTCCACTGCCAAATTCAAAAAATACAGTACCGACACCCCACTCTACACCATTCACACAAAAACTTCATTAAATTTCAACACTCAAACATGTTATATCAACAAATCATCATCAAGGTAAACCTCTAATCTCATAAATCGTAATATAGCTCAACATCTAAGATTTCCATAAAATTGGACCTTTCTCAATACAATCAATTTCCTAGTTCATTATCCACCTAGATGCAATCCTTTTGTATGCCAACAACACTAACATAACATTATATCATCAAAACTCCGCAATCCAAGTTTTGGGTCAAGATTTTCTTACCTCGACTCACTTTATTTCCTTCACCAATCAAGTCTTCTAAGATTGATATTCCTCTTCTTAGCTAACTGATTTGCATTCGCTTCATCTTTAAATTTGGTTGAGAACATGGTTCCCTCTTTCTCTCTTCCTTCTTCCCCCTCATGTTTTCTTCTTTTTTCAATTTTAAATGATGAATGAATAGTACCCCTTATTTATACTAGGGGCTGATTTATTTAATGATTTAATGGTAAAAAAAATCAGAAATTTTGACAATTCTCTAGATTAGTCCTTAGGTACTATTCGTCAGAATTTGTGAGCTATGTTTTTGACCTTGTTTGGTTCCTAATTTGTGGAATTTTTCAACACAAAAGTTATAGCTCTTGGTCTTAGCTTTCCGAGGATATAAAATTCGTAAAAATCAGAGATTGTATGAAAATGTTACGGCCAAAATATTAAGGGCTATACAGAGTAAAATACATTTCATATCGGAACTGCAATTGATTTAACAAATGTTCAAAAGGTAATCCACGAGTACATACACACTTGAACACAATTTATATTGTGGATCATGCCACCCTAAACACAGTGGTCATCAGAATTATCGGGATGTTACAGGAATGAACCCTCCTTGCGCCAACAAATAGCCATATGGCCTTGGCAGGACGTAACCGAACCCCGGGCCGATCAATAAACATAACCACAAGGGAATGATCCCTCCTTGTGCCATCACATTATAATAAGGCCTCAGTGGGATGTAACCTGACCTTGAGGCATACGTGTTATAGTTACCTGGGGGCGTCAAATGCAACGCGGGTCTTCAATATCTTCGATCCATATGTGCTATGGTTACCAAGGGGTGGCAAACGCCACACTGGTCCTCTCACCGAATGTGCTATCGTTACCCCATGGCGGCAAAGCCATACATGCCCTCTCTCAGAACGTGCTATGGTTACCTTGAGGTACCAACCACCACGCATGTCTTCAATGTATTCGATCCATATATGCTATATTTACTTGGGGGCGCCAAATGCCACATTGGCCCTCTCGCCGAACGTGTTATGGTTATCCCAATGTGCCAAATGCCAAGCAAGTTTTTCCCATCCAAAAAAACAATAAGCGTGTAAATGTGCGAGTGACTTCTTTAAAAAAGGGAAAAAATTCTTGTATTTCGGGGATCTACTACCCATTTTACAACTCTTTACATGACATTTTAAAAGAGGCTCTAATGGAAATACCTTGAGCCGAGTGCCATCCAACTGCTCCATGTAATAGGCTCCCGACCTGATGACCTTCGCTATCGGCGCTGGCTCGCCCTCATGGCCTCATGATCAACATACTTGTTGAGTTAGCCATTTCTCACCAGCTCTTAAACTTGTTCTCGCAGATCCCTATAATTCTCCGTGATATGCCCGTTTGTATTATGGTGTGCGCAATATGCTGTAACACTCCTCTTTTCCATCGAGAATCACCTCGGGTCAGGCTCTGTCAGTAGGTCCTTGTACTCTATCTCCTGAGCTATCTGCGTAAGAGGACTTTTAAGGCTAGGTAATTCATGCCTCGCAATATGCATAAATTTTATTGGAGGCCTCCTCTCGGTGCTGGGTTACCCTGAACCATTGTCCATAACTTTTTTTTCCTTGGGCCTGGTCCTTCCCTCCCACTGTCAGTATCCCGATGATTTTCCTGCCTTGGTTCATTCTTTACCCGAGTAAATCCCCCTCAGGCTATCTTTTTTACTTCCTCTAATAACAAAAATTCACTCTCTTCCTCTAATACTGTGGCATAGTCTGTTATTTACTGGATCCTAAGGTGGGAACACAACCTCCCAACCCTTAAGGCTCATTTAAAGCTCTCTAATGCCTCCGGGGACTCATACGCCCCAACCTCCAATACCAAGCTATGGTATCTGTCGATGAAATTCTTCAGCGGCTCATCATCACACTACTTCATCTTCTTCAGTGACACAACCTTCTTCATTGGCACATATGCTCCTTTAAAATGGTGCACGAAGGACTGTCTTAGCTATGAAAAGCTAAAAACACTCATTGGAGTCAAATTTCTGAATCACAAGCTGGCTAGTCTCCCAAGGGTTAGTGGGAATACCTTACAGACCTCTTCCCTGACCATTCTCTGGAATTCCATTAGCAAAATAAACTTTTTAACGTGAGTATTAGGTTCAGTATTACCCTTGTATACGTCCATTGCAGGTTTGAAGAACCTCATCGGGAACCCCAAGTATAACACCTCATTGGTAAAAAGGGACGTTGTATCCTTATCTCAGTCGTCCCGAACACCTCCTCACGTGCTATTCTCATATTTCCTTATCTCCTTATGAAACCATTAACTCAGGTGGCTCTCGGTGTTCTCATACTCTCGATATGGGGCTTCCTCACTCACTTTTCCGGGCTTGTTATTGGACAATTCTAGGGTTCGCCTATCTTCTTCTTCCTCACATGGATCTTCTACAGGTGCGGCACTAGCCACAACCATTGACCTCACTTTATTAGTATTTATTCTCCCGGTTTCTCGATCCTCCTCTTTACCAGCTACCCTCTTCCCACCAAAAATCTCTTCTCTCCTTCTACTGGGCCCGCTTGTCCCTGCTCTCTTCCTTTCTTATCTAAGTTCTCAATCATTTCAATCATGGCTTTAATGAAGGCTTGGGCCACCTCTTTTTCTTTCGCACATTCTCCCTTTCCAACCGCGAGTTTTCTTCCATCTTTTTCATCCACTCCATCGTTGAAGTCTCCAAAACTCTATGATTTTCATCTTCTGCCATCGTCTTAGTGTGTTTGATACTTTTCGTACTTCTCCCCACATCCGGCGCCAACTGTTGACATCTATTTTTCATTACAGGGATAATATGGGAAATTGACCCATCGAATAAACCTCCCTCAATAGTGAATTTGTTTGGTTAGTATGGAACCAAAACAAACTTAGAAAGTAGACAGATAAATCACAAAGACAAGGTTTTACATGCTTCGACGGAGAGTGGTTCCAACCTACGTCCATAGGAGAAATGTGGTATTTTATATAACACACTGGTAATTTTGCATAAATTCTGTTGACCGCTTCGCTGTACGTGATGTTATATGTGATATAAATCATGAACGGGCGTGAATATGCTCGTGGAATTAGTTTTTTGGAAATTTGATAAACCTTTTGCAATTCTGGTATGAAATTATTTTCTGTTTTG
This sequence comes from Zanthoxylum bungeanum, assembly GCA_019454045.1. Lineage (NCBI taxonomy): Eukaryota > Viridiplantae > Streptophyta > Magnoliopsida > Sapindales > Rutaceae > Zanthoxylum > Zanthoxylum bungeanum. Next base: position 17,748 of record SKCR01010872.1, on the reverse strand, counting down.
TATAAGACTGCCTTTAGTATTTATCCATAATGTTTTCATATGATATCAAATTTCAGTTAATTTTATATCATCAAAAATATAAGACTGAGACCTACAACTTTTATATGTAGCATTTTCCCAAATTTAGAACAGAAATAAGTCAAAAATTTTGATTTTCGTGGTTGCTACAGTGTTACATATGACTGCCTCAATTTTCACCACATGACATAGTTTCTAGCCACTCCTTACAATTGAAAAATCAGCCCCTTGCTTATATAAACCCCCTACGGTTCATTCATTCTAAAAAATGAGAAAAGAAATATGAAAGGGAGAGCTCCATCATGTTATTTTTGGTTATTCAAAGATTTCCAATTCCTCAAGAAAAATTTGATGATTCCAAGTTTCATCTCCACACAAGTAAGCTTACTATCTTCTTTCCATCCTTTAATTTCGGTTTTGAGTATAGAAAATAAAAGCCCCAAATTGCCCAAAACCCTAACTTTTCATATCTTTGCATTTTACTTATAGTAGAGTTTGTAGCATGCATTCTCATCCATCTTATGATATATTACTCATGTATTGAGCTTTATTTTGATGAATTCCTAAATTTTTATTCCCTTAAGGGGCTGGCCAAAACTGTCTTGGTTAGTAAGGGATGTGTTTTTATTTCTTTGATAGTTATGGATGATAATGGATGTTTGGTATGAGATGAATGTGATTGATGTTGAAAACTCCTATGGCTCTCAAACTCCGATGTAATGTGATGGGTTAAATTAAGAAATTAATCATGTTTTGTATGTTATGAGGAGTTCTTATAATAGTGGAAATTCTTTTGAGGGTTGTTGGATTAAATGTATTAAATTAGATGGTGAAATAAGGAAGAAAATTAACGAAGTCAATTTCTGTCCCTTTCTGGATAGGCTGTGTTTGGTCGCTTGTAACTTGATTTTTACATGTCCGATTGATGATCCATAAAATATTTTATAAAATAGAAACATAAAGGAGTAACTTATCTAAAAATTAGAATTTGTAGACTTAAGATGAGGTCGAACAAAATTTTTGAAGTTGGACGACCTGCTGTTACTGTACCCGATTTTTCAACATGAACATCCCTTAAACTTTGGCTTATAAATTGATTTTCCGAAATCAAAAATGAGATTCGTAAAAATAGACATAAAAAAGACACATTAAGGTCCATTTTATTAAAATTTCAGCTCATGCTTCATTCCCAATTAAGTACAGCGAAGTTTTAAAATTAGACATCAAGCAGTGAGTTTTCAACGAATTAGTGGAATCTAAATTTCTGCTCCCGCACTTTTGTAACTCCAAACCCTAGCCCATAAAAATTTGTAGACCACGCTTATAAATTATTAACTCAGCGAAGTCAAGTATTCATGCATTGCATATTTTATTTATTGATCAGAAGCATATCACACAATTTACATTCTAATAAAGTTTATCGATTATAGATTATCGGTAGGAACTGTGACTTTCTTCGACATCGTGAAGTAGTGACAGTCAGTTTCCAAATCTGTGAGTAGATATTTTATTTTCATACAATTTTATTGATTTTGTAAAGATAAATGAATTTATTTATGATTAAGTTATACTTTGAGATGAGACCAAGTTGCCAAAATATTTTGATGAGCTAAAAATATTTTTGGACTAGTTGAGAAATGTTATTATGCTTTTGATATTTTGAGATGAGTTCTTTTCTGATTTTCTTTATGGATTGGGGGAAAAAACCCAATCTTAGAGACTTTGGAATTGACGAATACAAACATTTGCACATGTAGTTTTAGGAGTAGGGGACGGTATTATATGGTGCCCTTATATCCTAGTTTCAAGGCCAGGATGACATCATTGATTAACGCTCATGTCTCTTGTTCAGTGACTTGAGGGTGGACGAGACTTAACGCCTTAAGGCACTAGTTAGGTATGTGGGGGACGGTGATACGTAACGCCCCCATACGTCAGTTGTTTTCCAGATGAGATTTTCATACGACAGTTTTATGAAAGATTTTTAGAAAGAATTAATTTTACGAGAGATATAAGAGTTTATAGAAAGAAAGAAGTTTCTAGAAAAGTTTTGCATAAAATGATTTGTTTTTAGACAAAAAAAAATCTAAGAAGATTAATTGTTCCTATAAAATTAGACGATTTCGGTTTCAGAAATTAAAGTTTTCCTAAAGCATTTTAGTTCTTGTTTTAATCTATCAACTCATTAGGTCATTCAAACGATCTAACCCCCCCCCCCCCCCACTCCACAGTTTGTTTTGCAGGTAGCTTTATCTGGTGAGTCATAACCGAACAGGAGCCTGGGTCGAGGAATTGAGGTAACTGCAGTCACTAGAGTATTGGTCTGTCATGTTAAGTTTGTTGTCCGTATTCAGATAGAATGCATGTATGTCGGCGTGATTCAAGTCTAAATATATATGATGTTATTTATATGAAGTATAAGTATTTATTTAAAGTCAATTTTTTTGTTCGTACAACACTAATTAGTTCGTGAAATAGTTTAATAAACGTATGTTATAGTGACATAGTCAAAGGAATAGTCAAGAAAGTTTAGAAATGGTTAGATGCTTAGGGTGGTGGTGAGGATCCATCACATGTCGCTAACATCTCTGCATTGGGTATGTTATATTTTATTACTTGCTCGGGGTCAAGACCGACCGAGCTATAAATGGGGGAGAACCACAAGATAAAAAATTGAAAACCTCAGGTCTTACAACATGCCCGTTATAAATTTTTCAAATGGTCGGGTTCTGATCTGCTTTCTCTCTCTATCACTAAACTCACTTTTGGCTTCTCTCTAAGTGGTGAGACGCAAAATGTGCTAACCTTTCAATCTGAATATTCAACTTCTTTATATAGGCTTACAAATCCACTATTCTACCAATCTATGACGTCAGCCCATATCACTATGTCATCATTGCCCCATGTTTTTTTCCCCAACCACTCATCAAAAGGTCGTACTGACACATGGCTCAACCACCATTGTCAGCAAAAACTCATCATTACAACCTTTTGGCCACTGCTACATGCTTTGATGATGTGACAACTTGTGGTTCAATTATTGTTTCATCTGTCAGGGTCTCTTCCCAAAGAGAGTCGTTGACCAACTTCCGTCACAATCATTATAACATTTTTTTGTCCTTAAATACATAGATGGGAAGAAGAAATTTTCTTTTAAACTTTCCTGATTAAATGAAAAAGAATCAAAAATAATGCTTAGTTTTGTTTGAAGCTTTCCATTCACGCACTTCTTACATTTGTATTTCATGCTTTTGTCTATTTCAGTACTTTTTTTTATGAAATCATTTGAAACTCTACCGCCAAACCATCCCTTCCGGGCTTAAGCGGAGCAGGTAAAACTCCTGGCTGTCCAAGACTCTTACAAGAAACAGACTCCCTGAATTCGAATCCATGACCTCAAGGTGAGATCCTAAACCCTACACCACCAAGTCACGCTCCGTGGGGACTACTTCAGTACTTAAGGGTTACTAATTATTAAAATAAATAAATTTAAGAGTGTGATATGTCATTTTGAAAGATCAGGGGTGATTATATTTTTCCATAGAGCAATAATATAGACACAGACTTCAACCATAAATCCAGCCACAAATGTTTAGGTGGCTGGATTTATGTTGTTGAGCCATATCATCAAGTGTTCACGGCAAATCGCAGTTCGACTGTTCATAAATGTTCGTAAATGTGCTTTGTGTTCACGACGAATCAAATCCCCCCTCCTCCTCTCTTGGAGGCTTATAGATATAAAGCAATAGCGATCCCATAAACAAAAAACAAATTACTATTGACGTGAAGGAATTTTTTATGGTTGTAGGATAAAATCAATCAAAATTAATAACTAATCTTCAAAATACAGCAAAAACAAAAGCATTCAATTTCTTTCTTTTTTTTTATTACTTTCAATGTAAAATTTTACAGTTCAATGCATTAAATTGTATTTGAATTTTATTTTCATATGAAATTACGGTCAGATATTTGCTTAACTCGCGTAAAGTGTTTGCCCCAATGTATCAATATTATATCTTTTAATCAAAAATTCAAATGAGTTTGTTAAAAGAAAAATAGATAGTTATTATGATATTGATGATGATTAAATCGAGGAGGTGAAGATGCCATCAAAGAGGAAGGGGGGAAATGTATGTGAAAGTTTCTTTTCAAAGTCTAATCAAACTCAAACAATTATAAATCAATTGATGAAAATAGATTTGAGGGAAGAATGTTGTAAACGGATTGCTCTTTTTTTTTAATACAAGTACTATTTCGTTTAATTGTGTGAACAATCCAGAGTTTAAGAAAATATTGGACTTGGTTGGAAAATACAGAATTGGATTGAAGCCCCAAATTAGGGAAAATACTTAAAGAATGAGGTTATTTGCGTGAATGAGATGCATGAGGATTATAGAATTGAAAGGAGGAAGATGGGTTGTTCTATAATGTCTGACGGAAAGACAGATAAGAAAAGGCGATCTATATGTAATTTCTTAGTAATTTTTTATGTTCAAGTGATACCTCCGATATATCAAAAACTGCTGAGAAAGTGTGTGAAATGTTAGATGATGTTGTACACTTTATTGGTGAAGAGAATGTGGTACCGGTTGTTGTAGACAATGCAGCAAATTATAAGGCATGTGGAGAGCTGATAATGTTGAAAAGAAATAGGCTATTTTGGACTCCATGTGCTGCCCACTGTATTGACCTAATATTGGAGGATTTCGAGAAAAAGATTAACATGCAGAAAGAGACTATTGCAAATGGGAGAAAAATCACCACGTTTATTTATTCGATGAAGACTCTTATTTCATGGTTGAGGGAATGCACAAAAGGAAGAGATTTGATTAGACCTGTTGTGACTAGATTTGCCACTGCTTACTTGACATTGGGTTGTATTTCAAAGCAAAAAAGACTGTTGATGACCTTGTTTTCTTATTTGAAATGGAGGAATAGCAAATTTGCAGGACCAACAATAGGTAAAAAGGTCCAATCCTTAGTGATGGATCCTCGATTTTGGAAAAAATTTCAAAAATTGTTTTAAAGCTGCATATCCTTTAATTAAGGTGCTTCGTATGGTGGATTCGGAAAATACCCTGGCCATGGGATTTATTTATGAATCAATAGATCGTGCAAAAGAGAAAATCAAAATAAATTTCTCAAATGTTAAAAAAAAATATAAATTCTTCTTTTTCATAGTTCTTCGGAAATGTTAAACAAATGATTTAATGTTTATAACTTCTTTACTCATTTCTTCTTGTCCTCTTTTGATAGTTATGAACCAATTTGGAAGATTATTGATTAAAGGTGGGAGTTGAGGCTCCATAGGCCATTGTATGGTGCCACTTATTACCTCAATCCTCATTTTCATTATAGTGCCTCTTTTAAAGTTAATGCAGAGGTTAAATTTGGACTTTACACATGCATTAGTAAAATTGTGCCCCATAGAGAGGAGCGATTGATAATATATTTACAACTCGAGTCTTTAAAGAATGCGATAGGGTTATTTGGTTACGAGGCTGCTAAGTTCACAAGGACTAAGAAAGCTCCAGCTAAATGGTGGGATTCTTATGGAGATGAGTGTCCAGAGCTTACAAAATGTGTTATAAGAGTCATTAGCTTGACTTGTAGCATTTCTGGTTGTGAGAGGAATTAGAGCGCATTTGAGATGGTAAGAGTAAATTACATATGTTGATTTATTTTTACCTTTCATATTTTAAGTTCTTAAATTTTATTATATTTTAACTATTTTAATAATTTAAGTGCATACAAAGAAAAGAAATCGGTTACACCAAAAGAAGACGGATTCTTTGGTGTTTGTAATGAATAATTTGAAGTTGATAGAAAGACAAAAGAAAAAAGAAGCTACCCAAACATACTTTGATGACATCCCTTCAGATGATGAATGGATAACTCAGAAGGAACCTCCAGTTCTTGGTTCTACTTCTAACAAAAATTGGTTAACAAATTTTAATAAGGCAGCGGTGACATGAAATGGAGAAGATACTAGTGATGAAGAAGTGGATGCAGGAATAGTTAATACAACTGATGTAAAGGCAGCATTAGATACAGAAGTTGATTTGGAAATTCATAATATTGATGATTGTGAGGATGAAGAAGATGTGTCTAATCATGATGACGATGATGACAAGCTTAAGGAATTGGAAGCTAAGAATGATGAAAATGAAGGAGAGCATGACAATAAAGTTGATGATGATGATGACCAATAGGTCCAAGACTATAGAGAAGATGGAATTGCAACAAATGATTTTTATTATTCCTCATTTTAATTAATTTTGAATACCATTTGTTGTTAACTTATTTGTTTTGCTTGGAGCTTTGAGACTTTCGTTATTTTGTTAACTTATTTGCAACTTGTGGACTTGTTTGTTGATTTTTGTCTCTAGGAACATTATGTATCATCTTATTACATGTTTTCAGTGTGATTAAATCGAGTAGTTGGTAAAATCTTATGATTTTACGATTCAATTTTTCAGACCCTCCAATGATTTTAGGTAAAAAAAAAATGATTTTAACAACCTTGAATCCAACATTTTGAAACTCATCCGACCAAACATTTCGTACCTCCAATCGGACATACTGAACATCTGATTACTATTTAATTCGTATGTCTGTCCCCATGATCCATGCCTTGTACGACCTAGTTGTAACACAGATAAGTAGGATTGTTGATTGGTCGCCCCCAGATTTGGCCTAGCTCTCTGCTCTGCATTATCTTCATCGAATCAAGATAGACTACATTTTTCTGAAGGCGGCTTCAACTTTATAGGATACTGAAAATCAAGTCTTTTGTTTCCATGGCCACGAGATATGTCATTTTCCTGAGGAGTTTGTTGTTATTCTAGGTTTGTTATTCTCTCCTTTTACCCTTTGGTCGTGCCGTTTTTCAAAATTCCTTACCCACTTGAGGCCTCAGAATCTTTTCTTTTCAATCTGACTAAGATGGAAAGAGTGATATCTTGCCCCATGTCTATCGAACTGAAAGTATTGCATAGTGGTAGGTGACCGGCGTAATCACACGCGTATAACGCAAGCGCACGTATCGTTCAAGTAGTATAAAAATATCGATCTCACGAGGACTTAATTCTTATTGTTGTTATTAATTATTGATACTATTTATTTACAAGTATCTAATTATAGGGAGAAATGAATTATTACTTTTGGTTGGTTGAATGTGGATTTGCTGAACAAATAAAAAAATAAAAACAAAAAAGAAAATACTAAGAAAAATAACAAAAGACATAAAAATCTAGGGTCGTGACTCTACACAATATTATTTTAAGGATGAATTGATTATCTTATATATGTGCAATATATTAGTTTGCTAACCTGGAACACGAAGATATTCAAAAGCCTCCTCCGATGGTCAGATGCAAATACCCAAAATAACTCAATTAATCATATTCCTATGTTAATCAAGTTACCTGAATCCATTAAGTTCAAGTTCAAATTATGGCTACCCCCGCCCGACAGGTATATTCCTATCCTGTAAGGAAATCTATTAAAGGGTTATTTATCCTTAAGAAAGATCGTGAGCTATTGAATCTAAGGCTGAAACCTAAAATCTCTTTTCCAAATTCATTTTAAGTTTACCACATCAGTCTTATTGGTGATCAGACAACAATAAGCATTAAGCTTAAGACTCAATAAACAAACTAAAGTATTACCCATAATATAATTAAATCAATTATTAAGCTTGTTAATATTGTGTTTCATCACTTCCCTATAATAAAAATAAAATGATGAGGGTTAGGGGATCCACCTTTACTAATTGTAGACAACAGGACCTGGGCGACGCCGTTTCTAGGCTCGCGGCACTAGTGGGAAATACTAAATAATATGGAGTCGCCACCCGGTGTGAACCGGGACAAAGATTTAAGGCCGCACTCACCCCTCGCAAGGGAAGACCTCAAACCGTTGGGTTCGGAATGGTCCCTTACTCATGTCACTTGTAATGAAAGGATTTATGTAATAATTTAATCAAGCTTAAGTAACACTTATTTCCAAGAGTATCATGCTTCTAAATTCTCATATGCAAAATAAAACTTATGCACACATTTCACATATATCTCATATCTAAAATCGCATGCTTAACATATATCAAGATAGCAACGAACATACAACTTTATTTGCATATTACACTCAAGAAAACACAAGCACACATATTAACCATACAAACATACATATGGACACTTTTCCAAGTGGTACGTGGAATTGTATCCCAAGTACAGACCGCACTACCGTCCATTCGGAATCGGCTATGGAATTTACGTCTGAGTTTCCATCCGATATACCACAAGAAATAATACTCAAATGTTATCACGACACAAGCATATGAATTGTAATTCATTAACATAGTTGTATTCATACATGTGGGGATAGCTACTAGGAAAACTATGCATGAAATCTAATGAAGATGACTCGATTCAGTGGGTGCGCGTTCGTGTAGCGTTCGTAAACGCGTTCGAACGGTAAACAGAAGGTTCGCGTTCGTGTAGCGTCCGAGAACGCGTTCGAACGGAACCAGACCAGATGCATTATGAAACTAAGACAGTGGGTGCGCGTTCGTGTAGCGTTCGTAAACGCGTTCGAATGGTAAACAGAAGGTTCGCGTTCGTGTAGCGTCCGAGAATGCGTTCGAACGGAACCAGACCTGATGCATTATTAAACTAAGAAAGTGCGTGTGCGTTCGTGTAGCGTTCATAAACGCGTTCGAACGGTAAACAGAATGTTCGCGTTCGTATGTCGTTTGATAACGCGTTCGAACGGAAGTGAAACAGAATGCTCACGTTCGTATAGCGTTTGTTAACGCGTTCGAACGGAAATGAAACAGAATGCCTACGTTCGTATGGCGTTCGTGAACGCTTTCGAACGTAAGCAAGACCTGATGCAAGACAAGGCAAAATACATGCGCGTTCGAGTTGCGTTCGTAAACACATTCGAACGGGAACAGACCTGATGCATGAAATGGGATGCAATACATAAACACAAAATAAAAGGGCACGGCGAAGTACTGCCGTAAAGGTGACCTTTTGGGGCTCTTGATCTCTCAAAGAGAGGACCTTTAGACCAACATACTAAGCCCATGCGCGTCACATCACACATACAAGAATAGAACCAATCATATCAACCAAGTATGCCCGATTGAACACATCTTACATCCAATCTGAACACACATCAACCGGCGCGGCAAAGCATTGTGGTAACGGGTTTTAACCCCTCCCCATAAGGGATCTTTCATTCCACTTACTAAGCCCATGCGCTTGATTGAACCATACATAAAAGATAATAATATCAAATTAAGTATGCCCGATTGAACGTATCTCGCATCCAACCGAACACACATCAACTGGCGCGGCGAAGTAGTGTCACAAAGGTGGCCTTTTCGGCTCTTTGTCTCCCAAATGGAGGACCTTTGGACTAACTCACTAAGCCCATGCGCTTGGTTGAATCATGCATAACTAAACAACATATTGAATTCAAGTAAAGAGAACTAAATAAAAAAAGCAACACAACAAAAGAAAGATGGTGCCGTTTACCCAAGCGGTACGTGGAGTTGTGGCCCGAGTACAGATCATATTACCGTCCATTCGGAATCGGCTATGAAATTTATGTCCGGGTTTCCATCCGATATACCGCGAGAGTTGACACATCTCTCATTCATCCAATACCCACAACATATTACATTTCATAATTCATGCATGTTTATCTACTCAAAGACCACAACATGCATTCCAACATGACAATCATACAAGTAATACTTAATAAATAATGCGGAAAAAGAAAACAAGTGTGAAAGATACCCTCAGGTCTAACCTTTTAAGCCGTCTCTCGGACTCGCGTTCCACGAAGATCGGAAGGGGTACAGCTCCGCAACTTTTCTGGTTCACTGGTTTAGCGTCCTAGCTCACTGCTTTGCTGTTTTGCTTGCGATTCGAACTTCATTCTGCTCCTATTCGGCTTCTGTCTTGCTGCTCACTGCAGGGGCCACCTGTTTTAACGTTTTCAATAAACTATTCCAAGTTTGTGTGGGTTCTTAGTGCAATTATGTGATTATTTTTAAGATTATCTATGCAGTTTTTATGTTGCCCCCACTTTTTATGTTGCCTCCAATGGAGACTCATCATCGGGTTTCACATGCGAAAATGCAATGCCTACAGTCGCCCCCACTTTGATGGGACTTGTGCAGTGTGTGACTTTGAACAATCCTATCAAAGTTATGCAATGCATTTTACTTACCTGGCTCGGCTGCCGCCTCGAGTTGAGTTGATACTGCAGCGGACCTCGATCCTGGGACGCGTCCCAACAATTGCAACTTACAACGGGGGCACCTCGACCCTGGGCACCTCGACCCAACACCGCTGACTATAGGGACCTCGCCCTTGAATTGATGATGTAGTGGGCACCTCGACCCTGGGCACCTCGACCCGGAACTACAACTGACAACGGGGGCACCTCGACCCTGGGCACCTCGACCCAACACCGCTAACTATAGGGACCTCGCCCTCGAACTGATGATGTAGTTGGGCACCTCGACCCTGGGCACCTCGACCCGGAACTACAACTGACAACGGGGGCACCTCGACCCTGGGCACCTCGACCCAACACCGCTGACTATAGGGACCTCGCCCTCGAACTGATGATGTAGTTGGGCACTCGACCCTGGGCACCTCGACCCGGAACTACAATGACAACGGGGGCACCTCGACCCTGGGCACCTCGACCCAACACCGCTGACTATAGGGACCTCGCCCTCGAAATGATGATGTGATGTGGAGCCTCACTCCTCAGCCGATATGGGCCTCGCCCCCGAGCTGATATAATGTGACATGGAGCCTCGCTCCTCAGCTGATACGGGCCTCGCCCCCAAGCTTACATGATGTGATGTGGAGCCTCGCTCCTCAGCCGATATGGGCCTTGCTCTTTTCCTTCTTCATCACCTGTTTACACAAAACAGCACAACACAAAAAGATGCAATATAGGTTACGTGTAGCATGTATGCATGAGTTTTCTCATTCCGTCGGGTTAGGTCTTCCTTGGCGACCAAGTCTTCTAAGCAAGTACAGCTTCAGCCTGTCGACATTGATTGGTTCTGTGAATTCATTTCCCTCGATATCTGACAACTTCACTGCTCCATTTCCCATGACTTTCTAAACGATGTAGGGTCCTTCCCAGTTCGGCCTGAATTTCCCTCTCGGATCTGTCGTCGACGGCCTCGACTGCTTAAGTACCAAATCACCCTTTCTGATCTTGGTAGGGCGTACTTTCTTGTTGAATACCCGAGCTAGTCTCTTCTGATACAACTGCATGTGATACAAAGACTTCGTTCTCTTCTCATCCAATAGTGCTAACTGATCAAACCTCTGTGCGGCCCATTCCTGTTCCGGTAACTATGCCTCTGCTAATACCCTCATAGACTGTATTTCCATTTCTATTGGCAATACTGCTTCCATTCCCGACTAAGGAGTAAGGTGTGGACCCTGTTGCTGTTCTTACTGATGTTCTGTACCCCCACAAAGCATACGGTAATTTCTCGGCCCAATCTCTGCAATTCTGTCATCTTGGCTAAAATTGTCTTTATAGTCTTGTTGGCTGCCTCAACTGCCCCATTTGCCTGCGGCTGTATGGTGATGACTTGTGGTGGCCTATCCCATACCTTTGTAACATTGCCTTCGTCTCCCCTTGAAACTGGACCCCGTTGTCTGTCACTACATGATGCGGCATACCATACCGACAAACGAGGTTCCGAGCTATGAACCTTGCCATCTGTTTCGCTGTAACATTACGGAATGATTCGGCTTCCACCCACTTTAAGAAGTAATCTACTGCCACCACTATGAAGCGATGCCCATTTGATGCATTTGGTCGAATTTCCCCAATCATATCAATCCCTCATGCTGAGAAAGGCCACGGCTCTGACAACCCGTGCAATTATGTGTGCGGTAAGTGATTCAAATTACCATGTGCTTGACAGTCATGACAGTGCTTTACCACCTTCGCGCAGTCTGCTTCCATGGTTGACCAATAAAAACCTTGTCTCACTATCTTGCGGGACAGATTCAACCCGTTCATGTGCGGACCACATACCCCGGCGTGTATTTCTTCCATTACATGCTGAGCTTCTTCCTTTCTCAAACACTTCAACTGAATACCGTTTGCCTGCCTCTTGTACAGTTCCCTTTTCAAAGTCACATACTGGGAAGCTAACTTCTGAATGGCTATTCTTGTTTTCTGCCCGCCCCTTCCGGGAATTCACCATGTTCCAGATACCTCTGAATGTCATAATACCAAGGTTTACCGTCGTCAACCTCAACTTCCAGAATTCTTTCTATCTCATAAGCAGGTTTACTTGCTGTTGTCAGTACCAACGGTCTCATCACTAACTTCTCTGGATTTTCCCAAGTCGCTGCTAGTGTAGCCAATGCGTCTGCCATCTGATTCTCTTCTCTTGGTAGGTGCTGAAACTTACACTCGGGGATAACCTGTGCCAATTTTCTGAGGTGAAAAAGGTAAGGTTTCAAACGTTCTTCCTTCAATTTCCATTCTCCTCGCATCTGCTGGACTACCAACATAGAATCTCCGTAGATTTCAACACTTCCGGCCTTCAAGGCTATCAATGCCGTCAAACCAAAAGCACATGCCTCATACTCAGCCATGTTGTTAGTCACCCTGAATGTCAATCTCTTGGCCAAAGGCAAAGTCTCTCCCTCGGGGGTCACTATCACGATCCCGATTCCAGCTCCCTTGTAATTCACTACTCCGTCAAAGTACATCTTCCATCTCTGAACTGTTATTGCTTGGATCTCTTCGTCTGGAAACTCAAACTTATACTGATCCCCCTCAACAGGTTGCAATGCCAGAAACTCCGCTACTGCTCGCCCCTTAATCACTTTGGAGGTGAGAACTCAATGTCAAACTCTGTCAACAATACCAACCATCGGCCCAGTTTTCCCACTAGTGAAGGCACTGAATGAAGATATTTCAGAGGATTCTCTTTGCCACTACCTGGATCTTGTATGACTGGAAATAATGCCGCAACTTTCTGGAAGCCCATACCACTGCAAGACATATCTTCTCAACTTCCTGATACCGAGCCTCATACGGAAGCAGCTTCTTACTCAGATAATACATTGCATGTTCTACCCCTGTCTCATCTACCTGTACCATCATACCCCCCAATGCTTCTGATTCTATAGCCAAATACAATATCAAAGGTCTGCCCGGTCTCGGAGGTTTCAATATAGGTGGCTTTACCAAGTACTCTCTGATTCTGTCGAAGGCGGTCTGACACTGTTCATTCCATCTCACTGGCTGATCTTTTCTCAACAGTTTGAAGATAGGCTCACATACCGATGTCAGCTTGGCAATAAACCGACTGATGTACTGAATCTTCCCAAGAATGCTCTGACTTCCTTTTCTGTCTTCGGTACAGGCATTTTATGTGATTGCCTTGATCTTTTCGGAGTCTACCTCTATTCCGCCATCCCCACTGTATGACCAAGCAATTTCCCTGATGTCACCCCAAACACAACATTTCTTTGGGTTAAGCCGCAGGTTATATCTGTCAACTCTCTGAAGGAACCTTCCAATGCCTCAATATGCCCAACTCTTGTCTCTGATTTCACCATCATGTCATCCACATACCTCAATCTCTTGTGCATCAAGTCATGGAAAAGTGTAGTGGCCATCCGTTGATAAGTGGCTCCGCATTCTTAAGCCCAAATGGCATTACTTTGTAACAATAAGTACCCCACTCAGTAACAAATGCAGTCTTGTGTTTATCTTCCTCAGCCATGAGAACCTGATTGTAACCTGAAAACCCATCTGCAAATGAATACATAGCGGATAAAGTCGCGCTATCAACCAGAACATCTATATGCGGCAAAGGGAAATCATCTTTCGGACAAGCTTTATTGAGATCTCTGTAGTCTACACACATTCTGACCTTCCCATCTTTCTTCGGTACCGGTACTATGTTAGCCAACCCTCAGGATACTTTACCACTTCCAAGAACCCCACATCTATCTGTTTCTGAACTTCCTCTCTGACTTTCTCAGCCCATTCTGGTCTCATCCGTCTGAGTTTCTGTTTCACTGGCCTCATATTCGGATAAGTTGGTATTGTGTGCTGGGCAATGTTTCTGTCTACCCCAGGCATGTCCTCATAGGACCAAGCAAATACTTTGGCATATCTGACCAACACTTCTTCTAGTTTCTCCCTCTCTTCGGAGGTTACTTCACTTGCAATCAAAATTTCTTTGGGGTTCTCAAGTGTGCCCAAGTTAAATGCAATAGTTCTGGCTGAACTGATGTCAAATATGCTTGATTCATGCAGAGTGAATGGAAATGACTCAGGCAAGTAAGGAAAAGAAATGTCTTTATTATTGGATAATGCGGAAGTACATTCAAATAAGTCAGGAAGGTAAATGTCTTCATCATCTATAGACACTTCTTCATTTGCAATCAGGTCTTCCTCAGGCTTCTCATCTTCTTCCAGAGTCAGGCTCTCTAACTTCATCAGCTCTTCTTCCCAAATATCTGCTTCCACGGCTTTCCCAGTCAGTGGCTTCTCACCCAACAAATCCTGGAAGATCTCAAATCCAGGTACAACAATCCCATTGACTTCCACAGGTTCAGGCTCCCCTTGATACCATGAAGCTTTCACAAAGCACTTCATCAGTCTCAGGCCCTTTTTCTTGACCCTTGGCTTTTCTTCGTCAGATTTGTACCCCAAACCCTTCCGAGTAGTCTATCCCCTGAAATCCGGCAATTTTGAACCTTTTCCTGGCTCAAACTTCATCTTCTCCATAATCCTAGCCACCCTAGGATCCACCCATTCCTCGAAAGTAGTTGATAACCTGAAACCTCGTGAAATGTTGTATCTCCAAGGTAGCCACGGCATTATCTAACTCAGCCGGATGGTAACAACTTCTCCCTCATACGGGAATTTGATCATCTGATGCAAAGTGGAAGGCACGCCCCCAGTTTGTGAAACCAAGGCCTTCCCAACAATAAGGCAAAAGTGGCTGGGATGTCCAGCACTGTGAACTCAACATCATCTTCAATCGGCCCTACCTTGACCATAGCCACAAAAGTACCCTCAACTCCCCGCTTACTGTCATCATAAGCCTTAATAGTCATACTGGAGGGGTCCAGTCTGTTGCTTTCATACCCAATCTTGCCAGAATTTTCAACGGGCACACATTGATGGATGAACCGTCATCTACCATCACACACGAAGTTTTCTTGCCCCTCACCTCGGCCCTGATAAATAGAGGCCTGTTATGATTTCTCCCCTCCACCGGGAGTATCATCCTCAGAAAAGGATATTGCAAAGCTTCTTTCTGAACTGACCCAACAAACATTGCGGGGGTGGCATCCTCCGGTACCACGATCTTGCTCAAGGCCTCAACCATAGCCTGCCTATGCTCCCGAGATGCACAAACAGTTCCCAGATACTCACTTGTGCTCTAGTCTTCCTCAATTGCCTCAGCACTATATCCTCTTCAGTATTTTCTGCAGTCTCAACCACTTCTCTACCATCTGTCAAAGCTTCCTTACCTTTTTCCGCCATATCATTGTAAAAACGACCGCTACGTGTCATTCCCCTTACATCTTCCTCATCACTGCTAGAGAAATCAAGCCAAAAGTTTCTTTTCTGCTCAAACTCATCTTCACTATTACTGTCCCAGATTCCAAGGCAAAAGGCTTGAGGGTGAAAGGATTTCAGGACAAGGTCTTCTGGGAGGCCAGAATTGATCATATAGGCTGGTGGTGGTACGGCACGGTAGTTGGGTAAGGGGTTTCTGTGTGTGTCAGGCTGTTCTGTTTCTGGGTTGGGTATTTTCTTGGAGTCTATTAGGTCTTGGATTTATGGCGGAGTCGGGCGCAATTGTCGGTGTCTGGCCTTTTGTTGGTGGAAGTGGCAGTAAAGGCTTAGGTTATAATGTGATGGTAGGGGATTGGGTAATGGTTTGGTATCCAAGGGTTTCAAGAGCCCTTGCCTCTTCAATTTTTCTAGCACCTTAGACAGGGGCTTCCCAAGTTGGAAAACTGCCTGTTCCGGATAGCAGCAATTTCATCAGAAAACGGCTTTGTTCCCGATGTTCCCCCAATGGGCCTCCTGTTCAGACCATAGAATTTTATTTTCGGCCTCTTCTTCCTCAATATCCATGACAGTTTCCCTCAACTGCCGAAAGTCTGCAATCATGGAGGTCATCCTCCTCAACTTGCCATAAATAGAGGCTTGGTGCCTTGAATCATCTTGATCTGATCCTTCTCCGAAGGCCTAGTCTGCATTTTCAATAACTGACCCCTCCACCGGTCCACATACTCCTTAAAACTCTCCTCCGCTTTCTGCTTAACATTCTCCAGATCACGAAGTGACAGATCGATCTCCAAGTCGATGAAATATTGCTTCAGGAAAGAATCGGCTAACTCCTCCAATCTTCCTTTACTTTCTTATCCAAACTGTGGTACCACACCACGGGAGCTCCTTCCAGCGACATCCCAAACATTTTCTGTACCTGGCGCTGAGATAAGCCAACTGAACTCATGACTGATACAAACTGTCGGAGATGCACCCTCGGATCCCCATTCCCGTTGAACTTAGCCATATCCGGCATCTTGAACTGTACCGGCAACTGTTCCTCAAAAGTCAATGTGTCATAATCCAGCAGTCCTCCTCTTACCCCTCATCTTGCGGGTAACTGACTCAACCTGATCCCGAAGTTTCTGTAACTCTGCCTGAGACCCAGATACTCTACCTGCTGCATATTCTGCCATATCATCAAAAGTGGGGGTATCATCCCCCAATCTGTTCGGAGGTTCCTCTGGTCTTGCATCCCAGAAACTACCCCCAGCACGAGACCCGGCTATACCAGCCACAGCAGTAGTCAAAGCTGCAACTGTTCAGTGACTTTGGCGAGACTGTTCTCTAACTGATCCATACGGGACACCTCATTATCGGATTCACTCATACTTGTTCTTTTAGTGAGCCTTGTCCCTTCTCTAACCCAACGGTATCTATGTTGTCTTTTAGAGACATAGATGGTGTTAACATGATATATGGATGCATGGATTGCATGTAACATATAACATACTAAATAAAATAAAATTCTCAAACAAATCGGCCTATTATCATTTAGAAGCTTTTGGGACAACTGTCATAAGAGTGAACCCGTCCCAGTTTAAATGGCCCAACGAGTTCATGTCTTATGGCAAAGAGCCCCAACTATTCCAAATGATAATACTCCAAACACAAGCACAAGGCGGCCCACCAACACTTAGACGCCTTTGGCCCAATAGTCATGGAAATACATCCTTGTCCCAGTTTAAATGCCCACACAAGCCCATATCCCATGACAAATGGTCCAAATGGATCCAAACGATGATGTTCCCCAACAATCATACACGACATAATAATTTTTACATAATGGCCCATCCACATTTCAGAAGCCTTGGGCCTAATAGTCATACAGTACGAACTTACCCCAGTTTAAATGGCCAAGCAAGCCCGCATTTCTGACATAGTCCAACTGCATCCAAATGAGGATGGTCCATAAGCACATTCTCAAGGAAAAAATAATTGTTACTTTAACCATATAAACCGGTCTAGGGTGGATTTGCAAGAGTATGGACAAAGGCTCTCACCGGTGAAGGATAGCCCACAACTAGGTCTCCCCACTTAAGGGTTCAAGCGACCAAGTGAGCGTATCCCTTTTTATAC
>SKCR01010871.1:0-74327 GCA_019454045.1 Zanthoxylum bungeanum | reverse complement strand
GAATAGGTGAGAAGATAATACAAATAATAAGGAGGTAATAAGGCTGGACACGCAGGTCCAATTAATAAATCAAATTTATTACAACAATTTCTAAAATTACCCCACCCATCTAATATCCATCTGATATACATTATTCATGCATCGCAACCATGTATTCACACAAGCATGCTATCAATCAATCTAATCAAATTAATTAATCTGATAATTAGTGACCATCCAATGTTCAAACAACGATTTAATTTTTTTCGAGTCAAACTCGTTTTGCGAATAAGTACTCAAAGTACGAATTCTCGAATTAAATTAAACTACAAAATTAAATCCAATTCAATTTGCATTTAATACTAATTCGCTATTTAATTCCAAATTAAATACTACACTTTATTAATGAACCTTTACGACTTAAATTCCAAATTTAATCGCTACGGGTCTCAAAACCCGATTAACGTCCAACGTCAATTTAATTAAAGTCCAATGGGCTTTTAATTAATTTCTTAAGGCGTGGACTTTTGGTCAACACGGGTCGAACCCAATAACCAAATTCCAATCCGGGAGTTACCCCATAAGTCCATAAATCAATTTAGGCCCATTAGGTCCAATTAAACTTTAAAGGTCCATTAGTCGCATTTGGGCTTTATGGAGGCGGTTTTGGGCCTAATTGGATCCAACCAATTTAGCCTAAACCCAACTTAGTACAACCAAGCCCAATAAGCCCAATTACAACACTACAAGCCCAAATCCAATTTAAGGCCCAATATAATTAAATTACCAAATTCCAAATTCCCAATTTAATTACCTAAAGTGTATAGCATTATTAATTACCCAAATCAAAATTTCCAAAACATCAAATTAGCCTAATTAATCATGCTCAATTACATCAATTAGTGTCCAACACATTTTGATCAAAAATCAAACCCATTCATGCTTCTTTATGTCTCGGCAATATTAGGGATTTTATGTCCGATTCGAATTCAATCCAATTAATTCCACAATCGACATTAAATCAACATCCCGAATGATTTCCAACACATCCAATGATCAAAAATCAAAAAATCACCAAGACAAAATAGGGCTCAACCATTCGGCCAACACAACAATTTGGGGAAAAAATGATCCAATCACAATTTCTTGAAATTGATCCAATCAATCTTCAATTCAACATCAATTAAGCATATTCAATTAAACAATTTAATTAATTCATGCTCAAAATCAATTTACCCAAATTTTAACCCTAAGTATTTTCATGCTTTTAATTGCTCTGATATCATTGTTGGAGTTTACTAGGTCCCAAGGATCAATAAACAAGCATGAACATGTGTGAATACAATCGAGAAAGTCGCAGAATACTCACATCGATCGGTTGAGCGACGCGCGAAGCAACAAAACTGAAATTCTGCCTCCATGGACTGCTCGACAGTGACTGATCTGCAGCCCTCCATTTTCGGTTTTTGAGGTCCTTGAACAAGCTCCAAGCTTCGTCAAACGACTCCCGACTCATGGGTGGACTTCCCTATCACCTTCGCATGACTTCGTAGTGTGCTAGCACTCCCGATTTTGCCACAAAATCGCGACTCTAAGCTTACCATTTTCTTCTTGAAACTCGGCAATGGACTGCCAAAAACCAGAAGAAAAGCCCTCCATGGGCGTGAGAGATGGAGAAGAAATGGAGGAGAGAGAGAGATAAATGTGTAATTGATTTTTGGTAATTGATTTCTAAAATCATATACCAAATATTTGCTTTAAAAAAGTCAACAATTAAAGCTATCAACCACCACCATCAATCAATCAATCAATCACATCAATCAATCAATCAAATTGTCACATCACTCAAAGTGACATGATTTGACGCTTGATGTGACTAGCAATTTGACACTTGATTTGACTTGAGTGCCGCACTCGAATTCGAAATGCGAATGCGCTCGCAAACAATCCCGGGCTCGGGTTCGCTAATTCCAAATTAACGAATTTTTCCGTTACGCCGTAATTAAATGATTACGCCTAGCGAAGTCACTATTCACGTCGCTAACGAATTAATTCTAAATTAATTCGTTCGCCCGAATTAAAATCTAATTTCAATTCCGCGTCGAAATCCAATTTCGTTTAATATATCGAATATATTAATTAATCGATTAATTCCAAAATAATCGTTATCTCTCTTTAATTGATATTTTATCCCAGATAAAATAACTCCGCAATTAATCCCAGATTAATTTTCTCTTTCATCTTATTAATCCCAGATTAATTAAAGTGCGAGTCATACGTCATCGGTGAATCTTCGGGAAGCGACCCATGAGATCCCCGGATATGTTGGCAGTAAATTCGGTCGTCGGACTATTCGAACACGTAAGTACCTCGTACTACGTTTATACCGAATTACAAGACAAGGTTGGCTTCTAGCAAAGCGCCATGCCTACCCAATTCTCCAGAAATATCCTTACAGGAATAAATGATCTATATCAGGCGTAGTATACGTAGTATTACGTATTTCGATCCAGTATCGGATGATCACATGCAAGGCCTAGGGCCGGTACAGTGTCTGCCCCGTACGAAGCATATATCGGATGACAAGCAACTAGTCTCTTTAATACCGGATAATCATGACCAAGTCATATTATCCCGACGATTGCAACCTTTTTAGAGAACTAGTTCTGTATCCCTGCGCGATCATCAATTCCATATGACTTGAGTGACACTTCCATCTTGACATCACACCCAACACACTACGATTCTCAATATACCCAACATTGGCATACACAGAACCTGTTAAAGCCCTGGACGACCGCAACCAAAGTATATTAATTGTCGCAAGTATTAGCAGTGCAAGTCTCAGGTTAAGATCAAATACACCTACCCTGATTTCCGACTTCCATAGACACATAGTCATACTACCAATGGAATTCCGAGGGGGTCTATCCAGAGCGAAGCTGTTTCTCATACCATCGGTAAAACTCAACCTCCTATTACACTTGCATGAGTATCCTATACCCAAATATATGAGAACTATGTCGTTGTGCCCTCACAATGCGCACAAGTTTAATACTAGTCTTTTACGTATTCATCGATGTCCAATCTCGATAATACTCTGACTAGGGATATTTAATGATTTATCCTTCGTGGATTGATACTGTCTCATATCATTCTCAATCCAGGAACAAATCACAGGGACCTCCTATCATTTATACATCTAGGTGATCTAATCACAAATGATAAGAGTGCAATCTCTTTTATCACATAGTTAATTTGTACAACAACACCATGATCTGTACAAATAGTGACGCTATGGGTCATAATTGTCCAACACACACTACTTTCCGTTGGTAACGAGTCATAGCATAGAAGACTTTTTGGTGACGAACAAATCATCTTCTTCCTCTAATCTTATAGGTCATGGCAATGAGGCTTTATTTCACCTCATTGTCGCACCTTGGTTACTCGTTTCGGGGCTTGTTTTATTTTGTTTTAATTCGGGTTTTTGGGAAACACTTTGGGGATATTTTGGGGCTGAGTTGAGATTGTTTTTGAGTGGAAAAATCAGACCTTATACACCATTGCAGTTTACGCAAATAAGGGACTGATTTGTGTGCAGTTCCGTTATGTAACGAGCCCAAAACAATCCAGTTTCTCATTGCAGTTCGGGGACTGTTTCGGGGTATTCCAGGGCTGAAATCTTGTCCGAAACAGAAGTAAAATTTCAGTATACCTGCTGGTCAGATTCTGTAAAAGGAAGGGGAAAGCAGAAAAAAATTTCAAGTCTGATCCGTGTGCCTAATCGCTTCTGCTGCGCGAGGAAATCGTTTCCTACAGTAAGGACCACACAAGTATCTTGAATTTATCATTGACATGTTTAACCTTGGTACGCCTCCTTGTGAACGTGCCAAAGCTGTCACAACGAGAAACAACCAGGACCGGAACCTTGGAGTCACTAGTGAGTGATTGACAATGAGTTGTTTACCTAATGAATATATGAAGGCGAGAACGTGCCAAAGCTGTGAGTCGAAATATATTCATGGGGTCCACCTCTCACTATGGAATTCAATTTAATCATTGAATTCCCATTTTCCGTTAGGGATTACGGTATTACGTAAAATAATGGGAGGCACTGCTTGGTTAAAAAATCAATTACTAAAACTGTGTGTAATATTATGAAAATTGCTGCTTATGTTTCATTTATTTTATTGTGTTAATAGTAATAAGCTTCTAATCCACTGCATGTATATTATTTGTATATGTTTTCTGACTTTCCTTATGGTTGCAGATTTATAGAATAGGTTCTAGATTTAGAATAGGCTTGGATATTGTTAGATTAGTCAAAACCATCAGGAACTGTTGTTCTGATTTTCTTGAAAAATCAAGATGGTTAGTGACTTATTTTCCAAGTCATGATAGATAATCTAAATAGATATTTATTTTAGGATATAATAATCTAGAGAGAATAGTTTCTTTTGTAGTAAGAATTGACGTGAATTAGTTCATGTCTCGAGATTCTTGACTGGCATTAAGAAAACCCCATTAGGTATTTACTGTTAAATTATTTGCTGTTGTGAATAGTTGAAGGAAAATTATAAAGCTGAAGAAAGGAGATGCATGTAGTTGTGTATAGGAAATATCAGTTTTTACAATACGACAACTATAGGTATTGGATATCGGATCTCTCGTCTAGTTATTTAAAATATTATTTAATGATTGTTTTGATATTTGATATCAGAACTTGTGAATATTTGATAGTTACTTGTTCTTTATAAATAGTTATTATATATTTTAAAAACGACTAGTAGTGTCATTGATGTAGAGATAAACATTAAGAAAAATATTCGGTTACCTAAATAACTTAGAACAGTGCTTTATGAGATCTTATCACATAAGCATTAGATGCTCATTTTGTATGGTAAAGGATGGTCTAATATGAGATCACACCAATCACATCCTTATTTATTTAATGAATATTGTATTAAGGAAGTGATTAAATCTCATTTAACTAATGATCATCAATGGACCACAAATTTATTAAACTAATACATTATATGTATGTAGTTTCATGAATTAGAAATTACCTTGGATAGTTTTCTTTACTTCGTAACTTGTTAATGAGTTGTCATGACTTAGTTACGTGTTACTAAAAGAGCACATATTAAACGTCTTGAATGGTTTGAGAACTTTTAATATGTTTCTAATGAAATTCGAATAGAATGTTTTGACTGGTTCAAAGATATTCGATTTGAATTTTTGAAAACTATGTCATTAAAATTTATCGTGAGTCTTTGAATTATTCAAAGATGTTTGATATGATCAAACATATGAATTTATGGCAATTAGTTCTAAGGTTATTCAATGAATATGATTCTTACTCAATATTATTCTTCTACGATTCCATCGTGATGGAATTAGTCAATGGGAGAAATCGAATCTTATATGATTTGATTCATTTGATATTGAGTGTTACCGAATTAGTTTCAATACTCTTGGGGATATGCTCCATTAACTCTAATTCGTCCTTTTAATTAAGGTTTCATTAGTTTCTACAATTATGTATATGATATGTATAGGTAGAAAATTCGAATCTTGAAAAGTTTGAGATTTAAATCTTTCTTTTGTATAATAATCATATAATTGAAAGTACTTGCGCCTCGATGGTACAAGCAAAATTTATCATTTATTCTATTTAATAGAATATTGTATTTTATTTGATGGAATATGTTTTCTACGATCTCAAGTAATAAAACTGTTTTATTACTTGGTGTGTAACATCGGATGTTGACCATTGTAGAAAAGACTTGACTTATTGAAGTCAAATGTGAGAGTGATAAACTATAAATGGAACTACATAATTAATAAGATAAAAAGACCCTTAGACAGCTTCCATATAAGTCCAATAAGATATCAGAATCATTTGCGAAGTAATTGATACATAATGGTTCTATTGTTTTCTTATCGAAGAAAATTATCCTATAACTTGTAGTGGGAGCGATATTTGATATCGATTTTGGAAATTAGCATTGAATCATAGATTTAGTTTGTTCGTAGCTTACTGCGATCAAGTTTTGAACTTGATTGAGCTTTTGTTATGAATCGTTCTGTAACATCCCACCTAAGCCAGGATGCTACCAGCAGGAGACAGACTAATCCCGCCTCCATAAGCCTCTAACTCTGACGATAATTCGGCATGACCTTTGCTAAAAATCATGCAACCTGGATCAAAGCCAGCACCATCATACAACCTATAGGGCCCAACACATACTATAACACTAAAACAATCAACTCAATATATAATACAACTAGACTCTGTGCCCGCAAATCCATATAAACAAAAACTTTACATTTAAAACTTATACAATTCGAATCCTTTACAACCAGACTCATAAACAACTTGACTCTCTTCCACCCAAGACCTGGTGACTGGCTAACTGCAACGCTGCTTTCCGGCTCCTCAAGCTTTAGTGTCTGTGGTCGACCGATCAGGTCACCAACCTGCAAAACTCAAACACTGATGGGTTGTGAGTCATAAGACTCAGTAAGTAACTATGCTCATTCCTTGAGCGCCAAACACATGCAAAGACTTAATTCTGTTTCTGTATTACCCTAGACTTTCTATATGTCCATGCAATATTACAGGGTCTGTGCCACTACATAATTCTTAACTATTCATAAACTTATTACTTTTTATTAATCTATCTATCTGATCATACACATACTTTAAATTCTGAATACTGCTATTATCTTAAACATCTCGACAGACATCGAGTTTCTATTTTACTAACTACATATCAAGACCCATCACATTTCTGCTGCGCTACTCAGATTTTTCCTTTACTTTCCTGTATACTATGTGCTAATCTAGATCAGGCAATTACAATAACTTTCTTACTTTTTATTTTCTTGAAATATCATCAAATCGGTTATACTAAAACATTATTTATGTCAAACAGTCAATCTACCGTCATCAACCATGTATGCATGCATATGTTATTATATCATCATGTTATAACATCTTTATAACATGTTCTTTCTAAGTGAGCATACAACTTATATAATCATTATTAATATATATATAATCATTTAAATAAAATCATGCTATCATGCACTAGTATTTAACACAATGTTACTTCTATATGAAACATGCCATACACACAGATGTTAACCATAAATACATATTGATGCAATCATGCCATTATACATTTATGCCAACTATATGCTTTTCCAATGATATTTGGACTATATTATTTATGCGCATAATAATAATTCATACTCTACTCTTGCATGCTCTGCTCTTAGAAAAATACTTTTTGAAAACATTTTCTGAAAACTGTTTCTAAAACTCTTTATAAAGCCTGTTTTTTTGAAATACCGTTTTTTTAAAATTGTTTCATGTGTCTCTGAAAACCGAAATCTGAATTGTGCATCTCCGCCCGTAGGCGCATCTCCGTCCGAAGGCGCATCTCCGCCCGAAGGCGCATCTCCGCCCGTAGGCGCATCTCCGCCCAGGAATGTACCATCTGAGCGCTGAAGAGGCATCTCCGCCCAGGAATGTACCATCTGAGCGCTGTGGATCTAGGGGCGTCCCCCCAGTCCTCCACTTGTGCACATGTATATAAATCCGTCAATTCCAACTGTATCTCAAGTTACATACTGGGGTGAGGTTTTACCTCATGCCCCGAAAAACATAAATTTGTAATCTGTATCTCAAAACTGTAAAATATTTTCTGAAATACATTTTCTTTCAAAAGCATCTGAAACTTCTCTTTAAAACATTTTGAGTTTCAAATCATTCTTTACTTCAGCTCGATTCCTGGAAATCTTAACACACACATATGCAATGCATGTCTTATGCTTTCACTTATCCTAACCAAACTTTCATATATGCTTATCTTTAGGCTGCCATATATTCACATACTTATGTTCATGCGTACCTATAACCCAATGACATATGATCTCTACTCTTTCATGTTTTCAATGCTAATTATCTTGTGTCCTATATGTTTATACTACCACCAATACCCTCTGTATACATTACACATGCTCATTATAATTTGTCACGATTTAATAATTACATACAATTTAATATGCATTACTCACACATATCACTATATATTCTTACTCAAACAAATAAGCTTTTCCATTATAAAACATGCACCTGTGAACCAGTCATACCTATTTAATGATCCCATGACATGCCCTAAACCTATTTACATTTTTCATCACCAATCAAACTCACATGTTCAGTTCTTAATTCCAACTTCTATCATCAACTAGAATTTTATGAACAGAAACCATATCACGAATCATTATTTAAGTACATACAACACTATTCGTATATACATATATACTTGTTAACTTATCATCGTATAATCACCTAAATACCAAACCTATGTCTGAACTAAAAACTTGTATAAATTAATTTTAGGATAAGGTCATAATCTCGTGTTCTTAAAATGTATAATAATTTACAAAATCTACTTTGAAGTTATATTAGTCATGGTAAAATCAAAACATTTCCTGCCATGCATAAACAAATTCACTATACATAGACTGACTTCAAAGTTTCATTCTAAATTATTACTAAAGAGTTTTAAATTGAAAGATTTCACAGGACATCCGTTTATGTGTTTAGTTTATATATATTTCTTTTTGAATTTCACTGCTAATATCTAGAGCTCAAATTATGGCCAAGTTAATATAGACCTTTCTAGGGAGCGAAATGTTTCAGCTCTCCATTATAGAATAACCATTTGTAAAACTCCCAAGAATCTTCCCAATTCATCCAAAAATTCTAACATTTATAATTATACAGGCCAATCCTTATTAAATCTAGTTCCCACTAAATCTTTTGGTTCGCCAAACAAAAATTCTAGAACTCAAGTTATAACCGATTTACTAGGCCCTGAATAAAGAAAATTCGGACCACCCTACACAAGCATCAATTTAACCATTCTCCTTACTTTCTATTACCATACTATGACTCCATTTTTAAAATCGGCAAGCAATATGATCTCCTTTCAAATAATTCTTTCCAAGCCCTATAATATTTCAAATTAGCCACTCGTTGCCTTTAATGTACAAAGTCCACAGTTTCTAAAATTAAATATGAAACTATCCAGCAAACAGGTTAAAATTTATCCATTGCACATAATGAAATGCAACATAAAACAGGTTCATGTAACATAAATACAAAAAAAAAAAGTGAAGACAATCAGAACAACAAATTACTACCACTACTTGAACAGAATAATCGAGACTGACTAAACCCCACCTTTACCAAACTGCTTGATCCTGATCTCACTGAGATTAATCCCCAAATTATGTTACTGCCGATTCTTTTTCTTCTTCTTAAATTATTTAATTTCTCTCAATTTCAAGAATTAAACCCAGACTTAAGAACACGGTTTTAATTCTAATTATTTTGTCTAACCGATTATTCAATTCCTTACCAAATCTAAACCCATCGAACAAGAAATCTCAAGGAATTCACTGCCATAGTGTACTTACCTATTGTTGACGGCTGATTTTGGTCTCTGGGTAATATTGGAATATCACTCCCGAGGAAATCTTCCCTCAATAGTGAATTTGTTTGGTTATGGGGGACCAAAGGCAAATTTAGCGAAAAACAGATAAACACACCAAACAACAAGATGATTTAACGTGGTTCAGTGGATTTGGATCCGACCTACGTCCACGGACACAAAAAGGATGGTACTTTTATTACTCAAACACTCTTCTCAGATCTCTACAAGTCAGAGCTTGAAGATTCAGATCACTAGTTTTGTTGGTGATCTTATGATTTTTTTAGAATGCCTTTTACACATACTATGCTCTCCTATTTACAGTAATACAGAAATCAGACTCCTATTTGCATAAGAAATCCTAGTTGAACTTAGTCTCTTCTCCTTGCAAGGATTCCTAGCCTGATGTTCCCTTCTCTTTTCTTCTTTCCTTTTCGGATTCTGACTCCATCTCCTTGTGAAAGTAGGATAACTCGCTTATCTTATCCGTTAGAATAGAGTGTCGTCATCTTGAACGCGTCTCACCGTCTGGTCGATTTTTATGTGGTCGGTCATGACAGTCTTTTATGCTGAGAGTGTTTCTGCCGACCTTAAAGTGCTCGGTCATCCGAACCAAAGTGGTCGGTCTTCACATGTTGTGGTCGGGTCGGCTTTGGTAATCTAATCCAGTCAGGAAATTACCCTTCTGTCCTCGTCGTGCTGTCTTAAATGTTATAGTGCCTGAAAACACCATCAACATCTGTCCCCTAGTTCTCGGTTCCAACAAGCGTGCAAGTTGGTGCCGGGAACTACATAAAGAAGGTGTTTCTGACTTGCTCTGTTGGAGGTCGGTCTTGGATCGAGAAATGCTTTGTTGCTTCTTTTTAAGCGTTTCGTCTCGAGACACGCAATCAGTCACGTCCGCTTAAATGCCTATCAAATCAACTTTAGGGTTTCTTCTAAGTTTCGACACTTGTCAAGCATCCGGCGGGTTCCCGCCAAAAAAGGGAATGAATCGACCGTGCAGAGGCGTCTTCACAGTGGGCTGATCTCAACCGTCTGTTTAAACTTGGGAGACCCCTTTCGCAGTCGACACTTGGCGTTCATCCGGGCTCCTCCCTTAGATCCAATGGTCACGAGCGTCTTTGCCATGACTATAAGAGGGCGAGGCCTTCACTGTTCATTCTTTTTCGGCAATTTCTTCTTCTCTTCTGCAAACATCCCTGTTGACTCGCTTCTCTTTGGTGTCCTCGGACTTCAACTGTGGTCTTTTTCTTCTTCTGTGCTGTGAACATAAGGAACGGGCACACCCGCACTGAACAACCTTCTGCCTTTTCTGAGAAGAACAAGTAAGTCTTCTGAACGACCTCTTCCTCTTTTGTGTTTTATGAATCTGTGTCTTGCTAGGGAAAGATTTATGGTTTGCTGGGTTCTGCTTTAGGGCACTTTTAGAGACCACCTGCTTTAGCTAACATGGAAACCGTGGGTAGTTTCTTTTAGTCGTAGACTGACTTCCCATTCCTTCTCTGTTTTTCTGGGTGTTTAGGGATGTCTGACAGCGGTTCCTCCCCTGAAAAGCCTGTTAAGATCTCAACTCCCCCTGCTGAGGAGCTCTCCTCGGGCTCTGGGGCACCTAGTGTAGAAGACATTGACACTACCCCTACTCCCTCCGAGATCGAACAAGACTCCTACCATCAGAGGGTTCCTCGGAAGGACCCAGAGCCTGGTGAACTTGGGTCGTCGGCTCTGGATATGAATCGTCCCTCTAAAATAACTGAGGATGATCTTGCACTGTTGCGGCAACGATACGACATCCCGATAGATATAGCCCTTGAAGTTCCCGGCCCAATGGATCGTGCTAGTCAACCTGATGAGGGCTCGGTGGCACTTCTTCCTGTCTTTTTTGAGTGTGGGCTACGGCTGCCGATGCAACGTTATTTTGCTTGGATGCTGGCAATTGAGCTTGAATAGCTGGAGGATTCTGGCCGGCATATATGTGGTCTGGCACCGGGCAGGTTTAGGTGTACCTTGCTTGGAAGAGGTGAAGAGGTTATACCGTTTGAAGTCTAACCCAAAGACTCACTACGGTTGGTATTACCTCTCTGCTTACGATAGCTCGTCCAACCTTGTCCAGAACTCCCCGACTCCAACAAGAATTTCAAGGACTTTTGGCTCTGGGCTACTGGGGATTGGGGTCGGGTCCTGAGATCGTTTGAGGAGGACGTCTCGGTTCCGGACATCTTCAGGGTTGGAGGTTAGGAGTTTAACACCCATTTTTTCTTTCTTTTTTCTTGTTCGTAGTTTCTTAGGTTTCTGACTTCTCTGGTTCCTCCCAGCTTGTTGGCGAGATGCTCCAAAGGTTTCTCGTCAGGTTCGGAGGCGGGTAGGCTGGGCTCGGGGGTATGCTGCCCACTGGAGGAAACTGGTCAATGATGCGGCCTTTGTTGAGTCAGGCCTTACTCGGACCGTCCCTCCGGAAGTCTCGGGTCGGATAGGTAGGTGTCCGCCGGCTGTTTTTATCATGTGCTTTATATGCTCGGGGTTCTGACTCCATTTTTTTGTAGGCATGTCGAAGAGGCCTAAGTTTCTTGAGAAGTTGGCCGGCACTATGAAGAAGGCCGGTCATGCTGAAACGGGAACTTCTCGGGCACAACCTGATTCTGCAGGGGCTGAGAGGGCGTCTCAAGGAGAGTTCAGCCGGCTGCTCGCGATCTATCTTCTCCTGGTGCACAATCATCGGGGTCTGCTCGTCTCACCAGTCCGCCGAAGCCCTTGAGGAAAGGAGGCGTCAATTTGGGGCCGAGGAGACCGAGCTGGTCCAAGAGGAGGAGGAAGATCCTGTCCCGGGCAAGAAGAAAGACGCTCGCCGGGGCAAAAAATCATCTGTGGGCTCCTCAAAAAAGCGAAAGGGTTCTGTAACCCTCGGGGTGGATGACATGGGAGAAAACATCCGGGAGGCCACTTCCCATTTAGTGCCGGCTTTCAATGAATTGGCCGAGGTGATTCCTCCTGAGGAGGTCTCGAGGTATGAGGATATCTCGCCCGAGGCTGTGATCACCGAGATGAGCTCTCAGATGGCAAAGGTAGTCCTATTCTCTTTTTCTTTTCTTGATTTTTGGTTCCCGGTCTTCTTCATCTCGTATCTTGACTTTCTTTGTTTTTTGTGCAGGCCACTTACCTTATGGCGAAGAACAAGGACCTTCTTTTGAGCCTATTGTCCGATGGCGGTCAGGCCCAGAGACTTCAGAATCGTCTTACAGAGACGGAAACCAAGCTGGCCGACCGGGAGGGGGTGATTCAAAACCTTGAGTTGACTGCCATCGAGAACTTCAAAGTTAACAAGGCTCTTAAGGCTGCGGCTGCGCTGGAGCGAAAGCTTGCTGACAACGCTCGGGAGGATTTGAAGACCGCCCAATCTGAAATTGGTGCTTTGAAGGCCAAGGTGGCCAGTGCTGAAACCAAGTTGAAGGCCAATGAAGAGCAAATGGCGCGGGCTCGGGATGATCTTGTGAGGAAAGAAACCGAGCTTGAGGAAAGAGAGGCCGACCTTGAGGCCGAGAAGGAGGCTATCCGCCTAGAGGGAGTTGGTGACTGCGCCGAACTGATACCGATGGTGTTGCCGAGTCTGAACATGGATCCTATATACGCGGCCATCAGTTTCTGTAAAGGGGAGATCTCCGAGGAGGAGTTCCGGAAGTGGCTCCCTCCCCCTACCGAGGAAGTGATGGATCCTGCCCCGGTTTCGATCGTTCCGG
Organism: Zanthoxylum bungeanum; assembly: GCA_019454045.1. Classification (NCBI taxonomy): domain Eukaryota; kingdom Viridiplantae; phylum Streptophyta; class Magnoliopsida; order Sapindales; family Rutaceae; genus Zanthoxylum; species Zanthoxylum bungeanum. The sequence goes on along the minus strand of SKCR01010871.1, from coordinate 61,102 downwards.
CTTCTGAGGCTCCCCATGAAGGACGACCTGAGGTTTCTGCCGCAGGCGAGGACTGCCTTGAGATCCCTCCTCCCGTCCATGAAGTAGAGGTCTGCCGTGCAGCCGGGGATGAAGTAGCTGTTCCTCCTCCCGAGATCGAGCCAATCCTCCCGCCGTCTGAGCCAGTTGAGGAAGAAGTTCCTGCCCCTGTGCGGGCTGAATGAGAAAGGGTAACCCGACCGGGGCCCTATGTACACTTACATATTTTTGTAAACAAACTTTAAGTTGTACTTTGACTTACATATATATATACTTATGTTTTTTTTTGTCTTTTTTTTTTGTTGTCCGAACAATATGAGACTCTTCAGGGGTCATCATGAACCGGAGGGGTATAACCTGACCCCGAGCTGGGTAACGGACTTCGATTCTGGGGGAATGTTTCCTCCCCAGATCGAATGCGTTTGATCCGGTGGGACGTAACCCGACCCCGAGCTGAGTGAAAGACTTGGGTTCTGGGGGAATGTTACCCCCCCCAACCGAAAGAGTTTGGCTCGGTGGGACGTAACCCGACCCCGAGCTGAGTGAAGGACTTGGGTTCCGGGGGAAGGTTACCTCCCCAAACCGAAAGAGTTTGACTCGGTGGGACGTAACCCGACCCCGAGCTGAGTGAAGGACTTGGGTTCTGGGGGAAGGTTACCTCCCCAAACCGAAAGAGTTTGACTCGGTGGGACGTAACCCGACCCCGAGCTTAGTGAGACGTTTGGGTTCTGGGGGCATGTTACCTCCCCAGCCAAACGAAGGCCGGCCTGGGGGAATGCTACCTCCCCAGTCCGAAGAAAATGACTCGGTGGGATGTAACCCGACCCCGAGCTTTAGAGAAACCAAGTGACCTCGGCGGAACGAATCCAGCCCCGGACCCAATAAATAGGTGGCATCGGCGGAACGAATCCAGCCCCGAGCCGAATAATTTTTGGGACTTGTACAGAAGGGAAGTGAATCAACCTCTTGAAGTCCTGCCAAATCCGGCATGGGCGTCCCTCTGCCAGACCGGCGAAAAACAAAAATAAGTTGAAATAAAATCAAAGGCCGGGGGTGACTTAGCACCTATCCCATGAAAACTTTTTTTGCAAAAAGAATAACAACACGGATTCCTCAAAACAGCGTCCTGCCCGAGGTCTCCAAAACACAATTCTGAATCTTTCAATTCAGCGTCCCGGCGAACCAGGATTCGGATCAAAAAGAGCAATTGGTTGGTAAAGGCACATCCTCTACACGTCGGTTCACTGGGGAGCCTGTGTATTTCATGAGGGCTCCTCCTTACCACGCTGGAGTAGGCACACGCTACAACAGGGGCTCAACGCATCCCCGTGTTTGTGCCTCTCACGGATCCGAGTGATGAATGGATCAAAGAGTGTCCGGGACGCTAAGGGCATATCCCCCCTTAGGTCCGGTATCACTGGAGCTAGCAATCGTCACGGGGGCCTCGTCACTCCCCGTGCTATGCTTTCCCACGGATCCATTACATCGGGTAAATGAGGATCAAAAAGTGTTCGACACATTAAGGGCATATTCCTCATTATGTTCGGTAACACTGGAGTGAGCAATCGCCACGGGGGTATCATCCCTCCCCGTGCTATGCTTCTCACGGATCCTATGCGTCGAGTATGTCCCTAAGGACCCCGAGCTGAGGAGGCACTTGGACCTGGGGGAATGTTACGTCCCCAGTCCGAAGGGCTGACTCGGTGGGATATACCCAACCCCGAGCTGAGAAAGGCACTTGGATCTGGGGGAATGTTACGTCCCCAGTCCGAAGGGCTGACTCGGTGGGATATACCCGACCCCGAGCTGAGAAAGGCACTTGGATCTTGGGGAATGTTACGTCCCCAGTCCGAAGGGCTGACTTGGTGGGACGTGCCCGACCCCGAGCTGATGGTTGAAACGGTTTTGGCGCCTAACTGTTTTATATAGTGGGCATCGAGTATGCCCTCTGTTTTTGTATATGGCTTTCAATTTTGTTTCAAGAAAGCGGATGAAAAATGTTTTATTCATATTTGGGGACATACTGTCCTCCTTACAGTTTATTATGTGGATGTGATACTTCGAGAGAAAACTTCATATTTGGTTCATTGGTGGGTATTGTTCGATACCGACCGACCATATTGTAATCCCGGGGCCTGTTCCGTAAAGTTCTATCTCCTCGATTTCCTCAGCTGTAGTGAGTCGAGCACTTTTTGTTTGGCCAGGCGTCTGGGCCTCTGTCTTCTTCTTCTTCTCCCTGGTTCATTTGTCGTTTTCGACCATCTTCTGTGATGCATAGAGTTTCTCGTGAGAGAGTTGCGAAGCAGCTGCGAGCTGTTTTCTGGCTTCCGCACACAATTCCAATCCCTTCCCGAGTGGGAAATTTCAGTTTTATGTGGTAGCAGGACATCGCGGCTTTCGTTTTCATCATGAAGGGTCTCCCGACGATGGCCTGGTAACTGCTCATGCAGTCTACTACAGTGAAGTCTGTCATGATCGTCCGGGGCCGGGGATGTGTCCCGACAGTTATTGCCAACTGTATTCTTCCTAGTGGGATAACGGCTGCTCCTCCAAAACCGTATAAGGGAGTGCTATCGTCGGTAAGGGTTGCATATTCTACCCCTAGGTTGTCCAGTGCTTCTCTGGAAATTATATCAACTGCGCTCCCGGGGTCCACTAGGATTCTGTCTACTTCCGACCCGCTGATGACTGCCTTGATTATCAATGCATCGTCATGAGGGAAACTTACTCCTCGGGTATCCTCATCAGCGAACATTATTGGTACCGACCGACCGTCCTCCTGGTAGCCCTGTGCCCTGCTCGGTTTCTAAGACATCTGGTCCTCGGGTTCTGCTGTAATCTTTCCTTGACCGGTTAGAGTTTCCGGCCAGTGTTCTTCCTCCTGCGATGATATTGATTTGGCGACCACGTGCTCTTTATCTGGCTGTCATGACCTCGTGGTCAATGTATTTGTTGAGATACCCGTTTCGTGCTAGGTCTTGCATTTGCTCTCACAGATCTTTACATTCGTCTGTCGCATGTCCTTTGGAGTTGTGGTGCACACAGTAAGCCTTTTGGTTTCTTTTGTCCGGGGGGAATCTCCTTTGGTCGGGTTCCACTAAGAGGCCTTTCCCCTGGATCTCCATGACAATTTGCCCTAGTGGTTTCTTTAGGGGAATGTATGCATCTTCCCCGACCACATGGTTTACTTTGGGTCGGCGCCCTTCTCTCTTGATTGTCCCGGTGCAGTGGCTTGAATTCTTTGTGCTTCAGGGGTGGTCTTCTGGATTCTCTTTCTGTTCGGCGGGGGGCACCCTCCCTCGCGGTTCTTTCTCTAATGGTGTTCCCTTTTCGGGATACTTTTTCCTCGTTCTCCAACAAAATGAATTTTCGGGCTACCTCCAGAGCGGTGGCGTAGTCTGGGGTATCTTGGATCCTCAGATGGGTCCATAGCCTTCCGACCTTCAAGGCTCCCTTCAAGCTTTCTAGAGCTTCGGGGGATTCATACCCTCCGACTTCGAGTACCATATTATGGTATCTTTCAATGAATATCTTCAGAGGTTCATCGTCTCCTTGCTTCATAAGCCTTAGTTCTCCAATTGTCTTTCTGGGGATACAAGCCCCTTTGAAGTGTCGTATGAATGATTTTTTTAGTTGTGTGAAGCTGCTGATGCTTCTTGGGGCCAGGCTTCTGTACCATAGGATGGCCGGTCCGGCTAGAGTTAAGGGGAACACTTTGCAGATGGCATCCCCTGTTACCCCTTGCACCTCCATTAGTAGGACGAAACCTTCAATGTGAGTTTTGGGATCGGTATGGCCCTTGTACGGTGTCATGGTCGGCATGCTGAATCTTTTTGGGAATTTCTCTGATTTTATTTCTTCTGTGAGGGGGGACTCATCTTTGCCGTCCTGGACATCCCCACTGTTTGCATTGGGGTATACTCCCCCATTTGACCAGCTCCTCTCGTAGCCAAGATTTCATGCCGCTATCTTGGTTCCATTCCGCCTCTTGCGGTCTCCTTTCTTTCTATTATCCCGAGGGTGGTGCTTCCCGTGGCCGGTATCTTCTCGTACTTCTCCGTCATATTCTTTCTCCTTTCGCCGGGTGTTGCGAAGGCTATCATATGAGGGGTCTGGTGATGATTTGTCACTCTCTTCCTCCCATGTGTCGTCGGTCTGGGAATCTCCCTGACCACTACATACAGACCTTACTCTGTAAGGATCCCTCTTCTTGGGCCTGTCTTCCTCACTTATTTCGACAATTCTTTTTCCTTCTGCTATGTCGTTCCTTAGTCGGCTAGTCCCGGCTTCGAATTTCCCATTGTGTGCTCCTTCTATCCTTTCCAACCGGTCTACTATGGTTTTCAGCAGAGTTTGGCTTTCCTCCCTTTCCTTCCTAAGGTTCTCCTCAATCTTCTCCATCTAATCTGCGGCCGATCTCCCTGATGGTTGGTGGCTTCCGTCTTCCACCATTGTCTCACTACGCGAGTTTCTTTTTGTTGAGTTCCCCACAGACGACGCCAACTGTTGACGGCTGATTTTGGTCTCAGGGTAATATTGGAATATCACTCCCGAGGAAATCTTCCCTCAATAGTGAATTTGTTTGGTTATGGGGGACCAAAGGCAAATTTAGCGAAAAACAGATAAACACACCAAACAACAAGGGGATTTAACGTGGTTCAGTGGATTTGGATCCGACCTACGTCCACAGACACAAAAAGGATGGTACTTTTATTACTCAAACACTCTTCTCAGATCTCTACAAGTCAGAGCTTGAAGATTCAGATCACTAGTTTTGTTGGTGATCTTATGATTTTTTTTTAGGATGCCTTTTACACATACTATGCTCTCCTATTTATAGTAATACAGAAATCAGACTCCTATTTGCATAAGAAATCCTAGTTGAACTTAGTCTCTTCTCCTTGCAAGGATTCCTAGCCTGATGTTCCCTTCCTCTTCTTCTTTCCTTTTCGGATTCTGACTCCATCTCCTTGTGAAAGTAGGATAACTCGCTTATCTTATCCGTTAGAATAGAGTGTCGTCATCTTGAACGCGTCTCACCGTCTGGTCGGTTTTTATGTGGTCGGTCATGACAGTCTTTTATGCTGAGAGTGTTTCTGCTGACCTTAAAGTGCTCGGTCATCCGAACCAAAGTGGTCGGTCTTCACATTTTGTGGTCGAGTCGGCTTTGGTAATCTAATCCAGTCAGGAAATTACCCTTCTGTCCTCGTCGTGCTGTCTTAAATGTTATAGTGCCTGGAAACACCATCAACACCTATTGTTTGTTGAACCCTCTTTTCTTCTACTTCTTCTCTGAATTTCTTCCTCTCGGTTTCTATCTCTCTCTTCACTTCTCCTATTTCTTCTATTCTGCCCATTTCTCCTGCTAACGGCTTCTATTCATCTCTCCATTCTTCTCTGTTTTTCTTTTTCTATCTCCCCAATCTCTCGATTTTTCCCCTATTTTCATCGTGCTTCTTTTCTGGTTTTGCGTGTCCTAAGTGTGTGTAAATTAAAAATGTGGAATACGTGTGTGTGATATAATTTAATTAGTTTTTGTGTGTGTTGAACAAGTAATACATGTGTGTGTTCCACATGTGTGAGTAATATAATCCACATATATGTATGTATCTAGAAGATGTAAGTTTGTGCAATATAAATATCTTGATTTAATTAATTATTATTAGTAATGTGGTAATTTATGATTTCACCACTCAAATTAATCCAATATAAAATTATAATTAATTTCATGAAAATGTTATCATTTTACTAAAAAAAACCTACCCTTAGACGCGACCTCATGCGCGAAAATAAAATTCATGCAAACACGTTAAAATAACCTGGGATGTTACACGTTCGTAAGATGTGCAAATGATATGCACATCAAAAGCACAATGCGCTTATTAAAGGTTTGACCTTTATAGTATGACAGTGATAAAAGTTATACTCAACAATCTATTATAAATTTTGAGGAAACTTGTCTCTAGTCGCACTAATTGAACAATTAAATATATGTTGGTTAATGTTGATATTAAACTATATATTTTGGCTAAAGAATGCAAAGTGGCGTTCCTGAATGATTTCTTCGAATAAGAGATCCATTGTGATTTCTTTTTTTTGAAGAGTTCATTCTAGAATGGCCCTGGATTTTGTATTCTGCTAAGATCAACAGTTTGATATACTAGCTTATAGAGCCTATTGTAGACTCAGATAAGCTTTCCGGAAATCTGTGTTTTCTAATTTTGATCAGTCAGATTGTCTGATTTTATCAAAGCATAGAAAATACATATATGTTAGTAGGGTTAGTGGGAGTGTACAAATTTATTTCTATTGTTATATTTCCTAATGACATTATCATTATTAATGTAATAATGAAAAGTTTGTAAGGTAAAAGATTTACCTAAGTCTTCTTTTCTCCGTGAAAGTAGTGGGAGTAGTCTCTGTTATATTTGATATAAAATTTTATATATGATATAAAACAAGAGACTTGTGAGATACTCCCATTAGTCGTGCATTAGATATGATCTAATAAAGGACACAACAAGACTATTTGTGTGATAGTTAGTATAACTGTTTGACAATTAGTGTGTCTTTTTATATAGTATTCATTATTCGTAAAGGATGATTCCTTTATCGAAAGAGAAACTGATTAGAATGTCTAGTCAATCTTATGCATCATAGGATAATGGCATAATGAATACTATATTATGTACGACTAAAAGACATCAATTTTATTGTAATTGTTACGAACTATTTTGATACGCTATAGACCATAGGATGTTTCTGAAACATGTTCTTTATTATCTTGAGCTATTAAGACTAAGTTTCTTATTCATGGAGAATATAGTCCGCAACCATTAGGATCAGATTAGTTTTGAGTCTAATTATGATGTTAGATGGTCTACGTCATATAAAGTCAGAAAGATGCAGTGGGAATGTCACGGTTGATTCTACTGTATTGGTGGAATTAGTTGTAACTTATGAAGTATTGACTTATGAAGTTACATAGTGACCTTATAGATTAGAAGTATTGATATTAGTGTTATGTTTGCAGTTGTCTCATAATATTTGGATCCGATCTCTAAATCCATAGACAACTTAGTAGTTATAGCATAATATTGATATCGCATCTGAGTCATATTGATGTATAACTTAGGTTATATAAAATATGAATGAATATGTTTAAAGGAAACGTTTTGGGTTTGTTGGACAAACTCAATATGTTATAGTGGGCCTACTTGTTGTTGTCTACTCTTCAGTGTTAGGTCCACTCCCGAGGACCATGCGTATGTAATACATATTTAGATTTGTATATCATACTGTGGATTGGCACTAGAGGAAGTTGGAGAAATTGTTAGGGTTGGTGCTCGGAGTGCCAATCCGGGTCGTATTTATGTCTGATTCATGAATACGAACAATTCATTTTTCCATAATATTACTTATTTATGGTAGTATTTCTTGCTTTTATATACATATTCGATCTAATTACGATTAGATTGAAACGAAATATGATTTAGTGATATGTATATATTAGACAAAGACACGATAATATATAATGTAGTGCGCAGTTACAAAGTAATTTGTAATTGACATTGGGAAGTGACACTATTAGAAGTATATTATCAAATAAATTTCCTGGTCAAGATTTACTAACACGGGTCGGCTAGTAAAATCTACTGAGACCAGTACATGTCGTATACCGAGACTTGGTCCGATGGTTTATCCCAATGAACCATGAGTCTGGGGAGACTCGTATAGACGTGTAACTATTTATATTGGATAAACACTGAACGACTCACCGAAGATTTCCTAATAGATGGTACAACCAACGTCAATAGGAATCTTCTCGGGTCAAGTGAATATAGAGGTCATTTGACTTGAGATACCACAGTGGATGTATGAGGTATCCTCCACACTTTGATGGCAGCCACGTCACCGATCTATTTAGATCAGACCTTCGCCTATTCGTTGGGTGTATCAAGATAGGATCTGTTAGTTCTGTGTACAGAGCATATGTATTCAATATGGAATTAGCAATCTGTTAAATCAATGGGCCAGTGGTACACTGTAGAAGTAAGTTCTACGTGTTATTAAGATTGCTAATAGAATCGTCGATAAGATTATATCTATATCTCTAGGATAATCCGGATACCTGTGACGGAGGGATTATACGTATGCAATGATCTCAACCTGTATAGTTCAGAGAGTTTATCCGTGTTCGTCATAATTTATGGGTGGGTAGATTATGGACAAGAAATTGGATTTCATGACGGATATGCCTGAACCTAGAGAGTTTCACTAATGAAATATACTCGTAGAGCACTAGACAGGACAACTTTTATGAATAATACTGATTATTTATAAGTCGTTTAACGGTTAAACGAAAATACATACGTTTGGGATCTTTCGGCCATTTGTTAAATGTCAAATTGTGATATTTTATATTTATAATTAATATATGTATTTGATTATTTAATGTAAATATAATACGTATATTTAAGATATTTGTATTTAATTATTTGATTATTTAAATGTTAGATAATTAAATGAATTAAATAATAAATATCTTTTTACTTTATTAAAGTAAGAAAAATGGCTAATTTTAATTGATTTAAATGGCCAATTTTGATTTGATCAAATGGTTTATTTTAATTGGCACATTTGTATATTTCATTTAATGGTTAAATGATATATCTACATTTTTCCAATTTTAATTATTGAAACAAAAAAATGAAATACATTACCTATATTTTTTTCCTTATTTTCGGTCATTAGGTAAAAAGTATATAAGCCTCTTTTTCATTTTTGTTTCATAATCTAAGAACTCTAAAATAAATCAAAATACAAAGTGAGTTGAGAGGAAAGAAAAAGAAAGAAAAAAAATCTTGGAAACTTTGGAATTTTGTAAGTTTTGCTTTACTTCTTCTTCATTATATGTGTAGCTTAGATCTTTTGCTACTCCTTTGTGTTTGTATTTTGATGGTTGAGAATTTGATAGAAAGATGCAAGCATGTATATGTATAAAGAATGCATGAAATTAGTTTATTTGTATTCTTTTAGCCATTTGATGGTGATGTTGCCAATCTAGAGTTTCTTAGCCACTCATAAATGACCTAGAGTTGTGCTTGAGTTGTTTTATGGTGGTGAGACTTGTTTGGTGTGGTAAGGATTGAATTAAAGTATTGAATTTGTTTAATTTGGTGTAATTTATCAATTTATGGATATTGTAAAATTAGGGTTCATACCTCTTCCCAAATTTGGGGCTTTTCACATATGTGTTAATTAATGATGTATATATGATGCATATTAATTTTGGTGTTGATTGGACTTGATCTTGAATGGTTTTGAACCAATTTGGACTAAAGTACAATTCTTGGAAACTTGAGGGACCTCTCGCCAATTTAGGGAAAAATTGTTTTCTTGAATTGAAATTTGAATTTTCATATATAATACATGTATAAATCATTTTTCTAGTGATTTGGAATCACCTAATTATGTATTTGACAAATTAACTAAAATGATCAAAATGCAAAGTTTAGGGGCATTTACGTAATTACTGAAAAATCTGGAAATTTGTTCTGATTTCTTTTTTAATCTATATTTGATGTACAAATCATTTTGGTTGTGATTGGAAATCACCTAAGCTTGTTTTGAACAACTTAGGACAAAAATGATTAAAATGGAAAGTTTTGGGGTTGTATGGTAATTTAATGAAATTATGATTTCTGGGTTAAAAATTTCCTGTTTTTGAGTATTTCAGTGGTTAAAATAAATAAGATTATTTTAATTACCCAAGAAAAATAAAGAAATGGGAAATTTGATTTTCCCGCATGTTAGTGTCTCTAAGACTTGCCCAGTGATCCTAAACATTGATTCAAGTGTGAATTTACCAAAGAAAGTTGCGGCATACTTACATTGGTCGGTTGAAGTTCAAAAATTTTCCATGGATGTAGAATCTCCAAGCCTTTAAAATGAATTCCAAACTCATGGGTGAGTTTCCCTATCACATTTCTTTGACTCCTTTAAGTGCTAGCTTGAATAATTTGTGAAGCAAAATTTTCCCAAGGAAGAAGATGGCTCACGGTTTTGGGAGAGAAGGAGAGAAAAAGTTATTTTCAATTTTCCAAAATTGGTGTGTGATTGTTTTCCCAAAACAAGGTTGGTGTAATGAAAAAGAATTCATTAATTGTATCCAACTAATTCCATCAATTGTCAAACAAGTGATGTAAGTAAAGTGGGTCCCACCACTTTAAATTCCAAATTTAGTTGGCTTACACAACACACTTTGGCCATGGATTCGTTTAATTCGACTAAACGAATTTTCCGTCGCGACGTAATTAAATCCAATTTAATTAAATAATAATGCCTAGCAAAATTATTACGAAAGTCGCTTACGAAATAATTCTAAATTAATTCGTTCGCTTGAATTAAAATCCAATTTTAATTCCGTATTGAAATCCAATTTCAATTAATATATCCAATATATTATTTATCTCAAATAAATAAATTAAATAGAAAAATCCAATTTAACTATTAAATTTATTTTACCGATTAATTACAAATTAATCGCGTTATCTCTTCTATGCGAATTTAATCCCAGATAAATTCTTGCCGTAATTAATCCCAGATTTATTTTCTCTCTCATAATTAATCCCAGATTAATTCTGTTCGAGTCAAATGTCATCGGTGAATCATTGGGAAGCGACCCAAGAGATCCCTGGATATGTTGGCAGTAAATGCGGTCATCGGACTATCCGAACATGTGCGTGCCCGATACCACGTTCTTACCGATTTACAAGACATGGTTGGCTTCTAGCAAATCACTGTGCCTACCCAATTCTCCAGAAATATGGAATGAAGCTGAACCCCACCATAAATGCGGTCATTGGTAAAATCGTTGCAAACCAGACAACAATTAGCACACTTGGGGGAGGCATTCGACGTGATGAGGAAATACGAAATGAAGCTGAACCTCACCAAGTGCGCCTTCAGAGTAGCCTCGGGAAAATTTCTTTGATACCTGGTCACTCGACGCGGCATAAAAGCCAACCCGGAGCAGATAAAATCTATCCTCGGCATTCCTTCCCTAACAAACCCAAAACATATCATGCGACATACGAGAAGGATCGCCGCTCTAAACAGGTTTATCTCCAAGTCTACTGATAAGAGTTTCTTATTTTTCTCCACCCTCAGGAAGGCAAAGAATTTCGAATGGACCCCAGCTTGCGAAGAGGCCTTAAAAAGACTCAAAGAATACTTGACCACACCACCTCTCTTGTCCAAGCCTGTCGACAATGAAATGATATTCCTCTACCTTGGAGTCTCGTGACAAGCGGTCAGCGTTGTACTAATTAGGGAAGAAGGAGAGCAACAACTCTCAGTCTACTTCGTAAGCAAAGCTCTACTTGATCCGGAGACACGATACGCTCAAATGGAAAAGCTGGTTCTTGCCCTAATAACGGCGCGCAGAGGCTACGTCCCTACTTTCAGGGTCATCCAATCACCGTTTACACCACCTACCCACTGAGGAACATACTTCACAAGCCCGAACTCTCTAGTAGACTGACCAAATGGGCTATTGAACTTGGAGAATATGACATCACGTATCAGCCGCGAACCGCCATCAAATCTCAAGCTCTTACAGATTTCGTGGAAGAGGTGCATTGTATCCAGAATACTAAAATATGGAAATTTGCAGTCGACGGATCATCCAGCAGACGTGGCTCCGGATTAGGAGTTGTGCTCACTACTCCTACATGCGACATCATACATCAAGCAATTAAATGCGGCTTCAAGACCACCAACAATGAGGCTGAGTACAAAGCCTTGATAGCCGGATTAACACTGGTTAAGGAATTATGAGCGAAAAAGGGTTGAGGCGACATCATATTCTCAATTAGTTGTCAACCAACTCCAAGGATCTTACCAAGCTTGCGGGTCCCAAATGGCAGCCTACTTATCGAAGGAAAAGAAATCCAGTCGACATTAGAGTCTTTTACAATCTCACAAATTTTGAGAACATAGAACACCCATGCGGATACCTTGGCTACTCTCGGGTCTACTATATAAGGGGATAATATTCAGGACATACCGGTTGTGTATCTATAATGGCCCGCCATTGCTAAAGAAGAAGCTGAAATCATAGCTTTCATCGACCAAGTCGACCCGTGGATGTCTCCATTGATCAAATACTTGACGGAAGGCACTCTACCGGAAGATAATGTGGACGCTCGAAAGATTCAACGACAAGCTGCACGGTTCACTCTTTACGATAATCAACTTTTAAGAAGATCACTTTCTGGACCCTACCTCAAGTGCCTCGCTCCCGACGAAGCGGGTTATGTGTTAGCCGAACTACACGAGGGGGAATATTGAAATCACTTGGGAGGAAGAAGTCTTGCATGTCGAGCCCACACTACCGGGTATTATTGGCCAACAATGCGAGCCGACGTTATTGATTTTGCTCGTAAGTGTGAGAAATGTTAAAGGTTCGCCCTAGTCTCCCATCTTCCACTAGAGAAACGCAATAATACTTTATCCCCTTGGCCATTCATGAAGTGGGGAATGGACATTGTTGGGAAACTTCATGTCACATTGGGACAGCGAGTTTACATGCTAGCATTGACGGTTTACTACTCTAAATGGATCGAAGCAAAAGCCTTTGCGAGGATAAGAGACAATGAAGTACAGAGCTTTGTATGGAAGAACATCATTTGTCATTTCGGCCTACCCAGAGAGATCGGTACTGACAATGGTTCTCAATTCATCAGTCATCGCTTTCAAGATTTTTGCAAAAGTTGGGGAATCAGACTGAGCTTCTCCACCCCACGCTACCCACAAGCCGAGTCTTCCAATAAAACCTTATTGAACACTATGAAGAAGATATTGGAGAAAGCAAAAGGAGCGTGGGTAGACGAACTCCCATGAGTCTTATGGTCCAACCGAACAAGTGTGAGATCTTCAACTGGTGAAACCCTATTCTCCCTAACATTTGGCACCGAAGCGGTCATTCCAACCGACTGTAATGTCCCTTCGCCTCGATACCAGTAGATTGACAAGAATGTCAATAGGGAACTCTTGACTAACAGTCTTGACACTATAGACAAACTTAGGGAGAACACATCTATACGACTTGCAGCACACCAACAAATGATGTTCAAATACTTCAACAAAACGTGAGGAGTAGAACATTCAAAGAAGGAGATTGGGTCCTACATGGGATGTGGGACATCATTCTTTGGCTGTTGAGGTTCCGGAACCACTTCAATCTCCTTCCATTTGGCCTTCTTCTTCTTCCTCCATTCGAGCATTTCCTCGACTTAGGAGATTCTAAATTGACTCTTCATCCTTTCCACTGCGCATAAATTCTCGGCAAAAAGAAAATTCCCTCGTAGAGGAGCCGACACACCCAAGTTATGAGAAGGACGTCAAATATTTTTTTGTCAAGGTAGGGGGTACCTTATGGTAAAACACCTCTTTCCACAACGGAGTCAACCTCAACCGTTTTTCCTCCAAAACCACCCTCTAATTCCTCTTAGGCGCAAGAATACTCAATAGATAATTCGTATTCGCTACAACCATAGGCATTACGTCGAAACTACGATTCCGGTTAAAACCTGCAAAAGAGTTAATTGAAGAATGTTAGAGATTTTACGAGCCTTCAAATTAAAAAAGGAGTAACAATAACACTCACTTGTTATATCCCAACACTTAGGGATTCGACCAGACCCAGTCGACCCAATACACTCACTCTCTCCTCTAAAAAAAAATAGGCCTTTTGCCATCCCCCTCGATCATTTGTGGTCAATCCTGAAATCAAATGTTCCCTCATGTGTCGAAGGAACGGATGGTATCTCCTATTTTCGACTACGTCTTCCTTCATGTAATAAATGTCGAGAAGATCTTTTACTCCAAATCTAACCCCCAACTCAAATGTCAGAACTTCGACCAACATCAATACCTTCCAAGTATTTGGCATTAGTTGGGAGGGGGCTATCCTATAGTGATCTAATACTTCCTATACAAGGCTAGAAATTGGGAACCTAAACCCATCTAAAAAGGGGCGTTCGTAAAACCAAATCCACCCAGGGATCCTATAATCGATTTGTTCTCTCAAAGCAGCTAATCTCACTTGAATCGACTCGGGAAACCGATACTTTATCTTTATCTCCCTCATAGCTCTTTCGGTTATTCTGCTATGAGGATTCTTAGTTAATATATTGGTCGGCTCGCTGGTATTGGGTTCTCCACCCGATTCCACTGGGATTATGTGAAGAGGAAGGACATCCTTATGGATACCGAACAGAGCCTCTATCGATGCGACATTCAAGCACATCCTCGTCACCTCCGCTTAATGCGTCCCTACCATACATCCTAAAATGGGAATGACCTGCAAGGGTGAGTCTACACACATTTCTTGGTGTATCACTCGAGGCTGAACGACTCTCAGATGACATAATCATTCACTCTGCAAACCACGAGGCAACCTAAAATTAATATCTTAGAAGATCAAACCCTAGTTTCACATAAACATGGTCCAATCACTTCACCAAACTTCCTCAGGATCAATATGCCTAATCTAACCATGAACATGATGAATCTCTCTATGAACAGCTTAAAGATCTAAAGAACACAAAGGGAGATGCGAGGAGTACCTTAAATCATGGGTAGCCCCAACCCTAGCTACTCGAGAATAAATTTGGAAATGTGGCAAACGAGCCTCTCTTCAAGTCTTCTTATAATCCTCTCCTTTTGGGCGCCTCATTTTCCCACAAAAAATACCTCGATATTAACGCTACATTAATTGCAATTTAGAAAATCGAGGAAAACAAGAATCACTCGAAGCCCAATAAGAACATTATCGGGTGAATACCCATGCAATACTATCATGAAGAGCCCCATGTCCAAATGACATACGAAGGTTCCATTACTTGCCACACATGATAAAACCATTCAAAGGTATAATATTAGCACCATAGGTTGACGCGTTGCCTCAAGCCGAGTCAAGTTCAAGACCTGGACTTTCATCTGGTCCAGACGACGTGTAGGCTAGACTAGGTTCCTATTCAGGACCAGTCGAGTGGATGATCTTCTGGCCCTCATCAGGTTCAGTCAACGGGAGCATTCCCCAATTGGCTCATGATTGAGTCATGTTCAAGACCTGGACCTTCATCTGGTCTAGACGACATGTAGGCTCGACTAGGTTCCTATTCAGGACCAGTCGAGTGGATGATCTCCTGGCCCTCATCAGGTCCAGTCAATGGGAGCATTCCCCAATTGGCTCATGATTGAGTCAAGTTCAAGACCTGGAACTTCATCTGGTCCAGACGACGTGTATCCTCGACTAGGTGCCTATTCAGGACCAGTCGAGTGGATGATCTCCGGGCGTTCATCAGGTCCAGTCAATGCGAACCTTCCCTAATTGGCTCATGATTGAGTCAAGTTCAAGACCTGGACCTTCATCTGGTCCAGATGATATGTAGACTCGACTAGGGTCCTATTCGGGTCCAGTCGAGTGGATGATCTCCTGGCCTTCATCAGGTCCAGTCAACGGGAACATTCCCTAATTGGCTCATGATTGATTCAAGTTCAAGACATGGACCTTCATCTGGTCCAAACGACATGTAGGCTCGACTAGGGTCCTATTCAGGTCCAGTCGAGTGGATAATCTCCTAGCCATCATCAGGTCCAGTCGACGGGAACCTTCCCCAATTGGCTCATGATTGAGTCAATTTCAAGACCTGGACCTTCATCTGGTCCAGATGACATGTAGGCTCGACTAGGTTCCTATTCAAAACCAGTCGAGTGGATGATCTCATGGCCTCATCAGGTCTAGTCGACGGGAACCTTCCCCAATTGGCTCATGGTTGAGTCAAGTTCAAGACCTAGACCTTCATCTGGTCTAAACACATGTAGGCTCGACTAGGTTCCTATTCAAGACCAATCGAGTTGATGATCTCTTGGCTCTCATTAGGTCCAGTCGACGGGAGCATTCCCCAATTGGCCAATATATAGTCGAGTTTAAGACCTGACCCCCATCTAGTCCAGGCAACATCAAGACTACGTTGGTCCTTTGATCAGTAGGATGGAAACTACCCCCTGACCTTGAATCAGGTTCTGTCGACTAGGTACATCCTCAATTGCTCATGTAGAGTCAAATTCATAACATGGTATTCGTTTGGTTCAATCGATGGGCAGCATCAATGCTCAAGGACACCAACATCCTAATATCTCGCCCTAGACGACACACACGTCAAGTACTCTCCAAGCCAATGACTCATTCACTTAGAGAGTATGAGACAAACTGTATGGGCCTAATTTGGGCCTAGCGCATTTTTGACTTTTCGCTTAGAGCCTTATACCAAATGTACCCCAAACCCTCCAACAGTACCTAGAATGGACTTACGCCCCAATTACCTTCTCAGGCCCACGCACAAATGGAGGCCCGACACTTATCACCCGTCAGTCTAAAAACCCAAAACCCTCAGAGAAAGCCCATTTGTAAACCCATATTGGTCCAAGTTATTTCACAAGCCCATACCCAAGAACATATCTGACCAAAATGGCCTTCTAACTCATCAGTTGCCAACCCAAGAAACACATGAACTTATAACTCCCCCCATTCATGCATCAACTGTTCCCAGCATTCAACGGGCAGACAATTAATGTATTAAATATGCACACCCTCAAGTGCATATAAATAGAGGAGAGCATTACAACTCTCTAGGAAGAAAAAACCCTTTCTCCAGAAACCTATGTACCTCCGACCCACCGCCCCCATGGCAATCCACATAATCAAGGTAGTTTCTGACCTTGCATCTCTTCCTACTGTATTTATAGCTCATTCCTATATAATTCACTGACTTGAGCGTCGGAGTGCCTACGACGCCCCCCACACACCGTGGGAAGACTCTCCACGCTCACTATACCTCTTATTTTGCAGGATCACTAGTGCCCACCCTTCATATGAAAATCTCGATTGTGGACCTCGGCCGAAAACCATCGTCTACAAGGTGTATTTGAAGTATTAGGAGAAAATTGGAAGTGTTTAGTATTGGTTTAAAGTAGAAAATGCTAATTGCCTATGGCAACGTCGTGACTCTCACCCCTCAGTGTCGCGACACCGAGTATCAGACCTAGAAGCGTTGCGACGCACACCCTTTCGCGTCATGAAGCTGAGATGTTCAGCTCTCATAATTGCTCTCGTACTTTGGAGTGTCTCGACGTCCAAGCTTCCGCGCGTCGTGATGCGCAGAGCTGATGCATATTGAAACTTCATTTTCTCTGTTTCGGAGTTTTTAGACTCTGTTTTGTGGTCCTAGTTTTATCCTACGGATTCAAAACGAAATGTAGTTCTACATAAAATATTTTAAAATGCACCCATGCTAGATATCTGTTGGTTAGACCCACTTCCGCTGCGCGGGGAACCAATCTGACCCTAGGAGTTCTACATATGTCCCAACATAAAATTTGTATTAAGTTTTCATTTAGATACCGTATTTGATTGCCTGTAAGAAACCTACGTTATGATGACTATGATTAACTGTATAAGATTTATGTTTGGCTTTTTCTTCTGTTGATGGATGAATTTGAAATAGTTTGAGCGTGTTCCTATGAATAAATGTGAATTGAGATGATAAGTTTGATGTGTTTTTGGTATGAAATGTTTGATTAGATGTGTTTTGTTTTAAAATAGTATAGTTTGTATTAATGTATGAAATACATAACTTTTGAAAATGTGTAAAGTGAGAGGATTCTCGAATACGGGTAAGATTGTAACGTATGTGTGTTCGATTCTGAATGATTGGACGTAATGACGGATTATTTCGAGGACGAAATTTTTATAAGGAATGGAGGATGTAATACCATGAGTTTTTTGGAACAACGTGGGAAGGTTCTCGAATTAAAGTTAAGGATTTGGAACTAAATGATATTCGGAAATAAGAGTTTATGTATTGGAAAATAGATCGTGATGTTTTATTATGAAGTTTTTTTGCATTGAAAAATGCATTTTTTTGAAGAACCGGTTACGCGATATTTGTTTATATCGTTATATGCATAAAAATTTCTTATTTTAGCTATACAATAGCAAACAACTCCGATTGAGTTGATTCTTAAACCACCAGACTCTTTTTTCAGAGACGAACATCTTTCGTGTTGAATACTTTTCAAAATTTACATAAAAGGCTTTCAAAATGTAAATTTCCGAGAAAGTCCAATGGTATGGACCTGACTGTAATTTCACACGGTGGTCAGAATGTAATTTTTCAGAAATTTTCTATAAATACCCCTTAGTTTCAAGTAATTGCAAAATATGAATAAACTTTACACTCTCTCACTTGACCCCTTCTCTTTTCAAAACATGTTCAGTGGGCGGCTGGTCGCGTCGGCGGCCTGCCGAGCACCACAGGCCTGTTCGACCAACTAGGCGGTGCGCTGGCCACCCCTCCACCTTGTGGTGGCTGGCGGCAGCCATGGATCACCGGGGAATGGCAGTAGGATAGAGAAAGACATGCATGAATAGGTTTCGCGATCCTGGCTCATCGTTTCGTTTTATGGCCCAAGCAACTCGCCAAATCGAAGCTCTTGGAGAGTACTATAAGATGGTGGTGATGCTTTTCCAATCCGTTCTCGGTAGTAAGCAAAACCAGGGGAAAATAGGCATTGAATAGTAAATTTTATTTGAACAGTAACTCTGATTTGAATTCTGTCGATTCCAGCGCATTCGTGGGATCATTTGGCGTCCGTATATGCTCTTGAGATCTCGGTAAGACCATCGGGTAAAAATCCGATATATATTCGGATGTATCCATTAGCTTTGTAGAGTAGCGTAATGATATAAATTAAATTGTTTGAGTATTAGTATATTGAATATGTGTATTTGGTAGAATCCGAGTGAAAACAGAACGAGTTGGATCGATCCGATAGAATATGCAAGTTTCCGGTAAAAGTGGGCTTTCCGTGTATTAATGTGTTTTTTATCGTAATGATAGATTTGACTCATATATGATGTTATGATAGTGATTAGATAAATTTGGGTAGGTTAGGAGGGTTCTTGACCCTTCCATAGTGTTTGGGGAAATATTTTCGGATGATTTTTCAAAAACACGTAAATCGAGGAATTAAGTTCACTAGTGGCTCGAATGAGTTTGTAATGGTGTTTTAACAATAATAGAACTGAAAATTGAAATCAGACTTAATTTGGTTTTCCCGAAAAGATCCAGAAGTTGTTATAGTAAAGTCAAGAATTCTGTAAGTTGCGATTCTGACGGCATTTCTCCATTTATTTTGGCAGATTTGACTAGGACCTGGAGTGCTCACGAAACCAGGTAAGTAACCCATGCGATGAGAACTTGAATTCGTGAATTCATGCTTTACACACACACACACACATATATATATATACATAGATATAGATGATTAACATGTTAGGATAAAAAAAGGACAGTTAAGAGGTGGTTTTGAGTACGGGATATGAGATTACGTATATTTAAGTTTATTGACCGCCACATGTATGAATTTTTGTTAATGCTTTGATATGAAGTGAAATATTTGATGAGCATAAAGTCTATGTGTATGTATGGATGTACGTAAGGGTATGAACCTGTAACGATATGAATACATGTAAGTAAATGAATATGTAAATGTATAAGTATATGAATAAATATTTATATATGCGTATGATGTTAATATATTTATAGGTTGGGTATACGAAATCAGAAAATAGGGCAAACCATGATTTCTGATTTGGTATTAACTTAAGTATGAATATAGTATATGAATAAGTTGTTATTGTTTTATTCATGCTATTTATATGTATAGAGATTGAAGTGGTTAAGAATGATAAGGAATGGGTATAAGCTAAACACTTTTTGAATGACTATGTTTAATTACTAAGTTATGTATCAAAGGTTTCCAGATAGAAAATAGGAAACTAAGCATATTTGATCGATAAATGAAAGAGACGATGACTGTTAAAGTTATGACATTTGCATTCGTAATAATATATATATATTCGTATGTTTGAAGCATATGTATGTATATGAGTGTTTGAATGATATCTTGGAGTGTTTTTCATGGATTTGCTTGTGTATGAGAAGTTGTGAGATGAGTTTATGTTATATGATATGTGTGTATGTTTAATTGGTTGATTTTCTTGTAGTATAGTAGTCAAGCTGGGTAAGGATCCGTTCGGACGTAATTTATCTCATACATATTCTAAAATAGGTAATGAGTCTCGTATGGGCATTGTATGTGTAATCCAACCATATGTTTATATTGTTTGACGATGTGTTCTCTGATGTACTGAATGTTATATGTACTTCATTAACGGTTGTATGATGACCGTATGTGTGCCTGAGTGTATTTATATGTATGATAGAATTCGTAAGATGTATGGACAGCGTATGGTTATGTGAAGTGTGCTACATTATGAGAGAATGCATATGAATTCTGAATGATACGTTATTGTAAGGTTACCATAATTAAAGAAAGTTAAAGTAAGTTTGTTTTGGTATTCAAGATAGTTTGTAATCGAATAGAAGAAAATATATTTTGAATTGAAGGAAGAATGTTTATTTTATCGATTTGATGATATTTCAAAGATGCTTAATTGTAATAAAGTATAATAAATCTAACTACATGTATCGTATGATGGAAATATATTCGATGTAAAATGACTTGTTCTATGATGTTTGGGTTGATGCTTTGTGTGATTTGAATGTTCGACTAATAGATTGACATATATGTGAATATGTAGATTTGAGAATTTGTCATGGTAAAGTATAAATGATAATAAAAGTTGATAAATCTAAACTTGTAATAATTTAGCAATTCTGATAAACTGCTGATATGTTTGTCTTGTTTGTTTGTAGTACTAGCATGGTTACTTATTGAGTTTTATAACTCACACCAAACCATTTTGCTAGTTTTATAGGTTAGATACCAGGTGGCTCAACCACTTCAGCTTTGGAAGTCATGCTCGAGACGTGGATCACCCGAGCGGCAGTCACCCTCGCAAGTGTCATGAGAGAAGTTTTAGAAGTTTAAGATATTTGGTTATTGTTTTGGTTGTCGTGTTAAGCACGTTGTTTGTATATATTAAGTAAATGTTTTGATTGCTTATGATGTTGTGGGCACAAAGCCCTTGAATGTTGATAGATGATGTGGGCACGGAGCCCTTAGGATATGATTTTGATGTGTTTTGTGTGGACCTGAGGTCATTTTGTTTGTTTGATATTTTCTTAGATTCCATTTTGATGCTGGACTGTGATCCGGGTTTTCCAGTTTTAGGATACATGCCTAATTTTCTGTAAATATAGAGGCTTATGGAGATGGGTTAATCATGTCTCATGCCAGTAGCATCCTGCCTTTGGCTGGGTGTTACAGTAAGAGCCTAGGTAGTTGACAAAGTGACTAGTTGAAGAAATAGTTTGAAAATGAATGAATATTTGCTTAGATGTCTGTCTTTATTTACAATTATTTATGACATATTGTATGACACGAGAAAGAAAAGAAGAAATAGATCTTTTGAAAAAATGAAAAGAGCAGAAAAGGAAAAAAAATACTTTTAAAAAATAAGATATACCACCTATAACCGATAAGCATGAAGCTATCCATGAGCGAGTGTTGGGACCACCATGAGGAGAAATGCTACCTTAAAGGGTAGGTGATTCAAAATATTATGAAAAAGGAGAAGTCATACCGTATCGAGTTTAAAAGGAAAATACATAACACTTTTGAGATATCTAGGTAGGTTAGACCTATCAGTTTCCAATTTTTGAGAAGAAATCAATGAGTTGGCTTTCTTAAGAGTCGAGCTGTGACCTAACCCTTACACACACACTGTGAGTCTGGCTTAAATGATTTATTCAAGAACTCGGATTTAAGTTGCATTGAGTACTTTGAAGGTTCTCTGATTTCATTGGTAGACACTCTTTGAGGGCAATATTATGTGTAACTAATAGGATAATTTGTTTGTTTATTTATTTATTTATTTACGTGATTGTATGTGTGTGAATGACGTTTGTAGGTGTCGTCGCTGTACTCTCACGAGATAATAACTCCTCCATTAGGGCCATCTACGGGGTTTAAAAGCTTGTTGCATACTCTAAATGCAATCATGATCCCTATGAAAGTAGCCTAGTTAATTTATTTACTTTTGTTTGTTTACTTTTATTTAGTTTTTATTTAATCTTTTATCCGGGACTAGTAAAATCTTAAGTTTGGGGGGTGTTTGATAAGTGTGATTTATATTCGCTTATTCATTCATTCTTAGATTATTATTTTGTTAGTTTTCGTGCCATTTTATGTGGTTTGTAGTTTGTATTATGTTTTATTGATATGAAGCATTAGAGCATTGATCTTGAGGCTAATGTACGTGTTTTGGGAGCTTAAGGATGCAACAGAAGCACGCAGGGAAGTAAAATACGTAAAAACAAGACATCCTAGTAGAGAGGCTGACATCGTGATGCCAATTCTGTTGTCGGGATGCCACTGAGCATAAAGAAAATACAAGTATGACCAGAGAAGCTGGCGTCGCAATGCTCTGGATGAATTTCAGCATCATAAGGAATCTATTTTCTACATGCATAAAGACTCCAGGACTTCCTTATAAATACATAAGTGCGTCCAAAAGCCTAGGGAAGAGAAAAAGATACAACTAAAGAGCTCTAAATACATAATTTAGAGAGAATCAATGAGAGGATTGAAAAGCAAAAAAAGGAGACGAAGGCGGTGACGTCCGAAGATGAAAGGATTCAATTCGGGTTTGATCTTCTAGTTTCTTCCTTCAAACTCTAATGATGTTCAATATGTTCTTAACCATGTTTTCCTTATTTTTTCTATTTGGTCATGAACTAATTTTATTATTCTAGAGGATAATGTAGCATATGCTTGAACCTATGTGTTTGATTGCCAATCAATTTTTATGAAGTTTTAAATCAATATATTTATGTTTTCTTATGTTTAATGCTTCTAGTTTGTTGGTCACAAATTGGATGATTTCATGTTTAGAATCTATCACTCGGGAGATAGGATTTTGAATAGGATATATAAAATTTAACCTATGAATTTTATAAAGTTCGTGAGGTCTATAATTCCTTTGAAGTCGTTAACAAAGAATCACATAGCGTAATGAGTTATTAATTATTTGATTTTAATAGGGATATTGAAGTCAGTAATTAATAATATTTTCACTCGGTAATCGAGAGAGAGGGAGTTAGAGTAATTTATGATTCTTGGCTTATAAACTAAGAAATTGAGTAATAATTGATTGGCATGACAAATACATAAGGGATAACTAGTTGAAATCAGACTCTAAAATTCCTCTCATCATGATCTTTATTAATTAAAACGTTGTGTCAATTTTCGCTATTTAGTTTATAATTTTAAATTATTTTATTTTAAATTGATTTCTAAATAAAGTTAAGTTTAGTAATTATAGTACTTAGTGTGAATTTGATTTCAATCATTGTGGGTTCGACACTCTTACTTATCTTTTACCAAAACTCGATACTGTATACTTGTAGTACGATAATCTCGCAACATCCACCAACTTGCACATGAATTCCTGCATAAGCTACATGTCCCGAGTAAGGTCTTCCTCATTACATGGCATACTTGGTTATGTTGAGGCATTTAGGGGGTATTACTGGGTAATGCAGCAGAATGTGAAAAATCAAATTTTTCCTATTTCAATAAATTTTCTTGGGTAAGTAAAATAAATTAATTTATTCTAATTACTCAATACTCAAAAATTCATTTTTTATCCAAAATCCAGAATTTTCCCTTAATTATCGTGAGACCCCCAAAAGTTTGTATTTTGATCATTTTAGTCCTAATTTGTCAAATACAAATTTAAGTGATTTCAAATCACTACCAAAATGATTTATATATGTAATATACATTAAAATACAACTCATAACATATATCCCACAATTTCTTCAAATTGCCGAGAAGGCCCACAAGTTTCAACTTTGTATTTTGGTCCAATTTTGTCAAAACAAACTTAGATGATTTCCAATCAATTCCAAAATGATTTGTATATCTTATATACATCATAGTACAACACATATATGAAAAGTCCCAATTTTGGTTTAGGCTAAAACATAATGTTTTTCCATTAATTAAATTAACCAAAAAGAACCAAAATTAATACAATCTAACACTTTAATCTAATCTCTACAACACCAAACAAGTCTCACCACTTTGAAATAACTCAAGAATAAATTTAGGTCATCATTGAGTGGCCTAACAACTTTAGAATGGAAACAAGATCATCAAATGATTAAAAGAAAGCTTATACACCATTTACAAGCTTACTTTAATAACATATATGCATACATCTTTCATTCATGCTTATAACTATTTTATTACAAAACTAAAAGAGTAGAGAAATAACCAAGCATCACATGTTGTAGCTAAGAACCCTATGTAGGACACAGAAACTGGGCGACGCATGCAGTTCTAGACTCAGGGCCTAGTTGGGAGTACGGAGTAGCCCACGGGGGACTAAACCGGAGAATAATGGAGTCGCCACCCGATGTGAACCGGGAAAATGATTTAAGGTCGCACTCACCCCTCGCAAGGGAAGACCTCAAACCGTTGGGTTCAGAATGGTCCCTTACTTATGTCGTTTGGAATGAATGGATTTGTGCAATATTAATCAAGTCTACTCAACATACATGTTGGTCAAAGTAGTCTAAATTCTAGGTTTGCATGCTTCAATAGTAAACTTTTCAATACAACAAACATTCGGCATCACACAAAAGTATATTAAATGAAATACGATTTAAACATAATCAAACTCCTATTGCGAAATAAAATAATTAAATCATGCTAAAAATAAAACAACTTCCTAATGACCTAATCATGCTCGAATACAAGTTTGGATGAAATAAAATACATGTATCCTTCAAGTGGTACGGGGCATTGTATCCCGAGTGCAAACCATAATACCGTCCATTCGGATTCGGCTATGGAATTTATGTCCGGGTTTCCATCCAATATACCACTAGAAAGAACACATATTCCATTCACCCGAAATCACATCACACACTAATCCATAATTCTCATGCGAAGAAAAGTAAATTACATGCTTTTCTAAGTTACTTATTTACAAAACTTAAATTAAATAACATACTAAATTAATTATTCAAGCTAAACACATTTTCTAAATCATTATTTCATGTGAATAAATTCAATAATATAAGCCCTCAGGTCTAACCTTTTGTGTCGTCTCTCGGAAGCGTGTTATACGGCCGTCGGAAGGGCTAAAACTCCGTGACTTCTCCGGTTCGCTAATTTGGCATTTTTCCTCGTCGTTTCCTGTCCGGGTTGCTATCTTCACTCTGTTTCATGGCGTTTCAGGTCACAACATTTAGATTACTAGTTTTCAGTGAATTAGGGCTGAAGTGAGGCACATTTGAGCGTGAATTGGAGTGCAGTGATGGACAGTTTAGGCGTGACTTTGGGAGGTTATTCACTGGTCAGTGGCGTGTTGAGGGTGCTGTAATGAAGGCAGAATGGCGTGGCTTTGAGGGGGTGAAATGAGGGCTGAATGGCGTGAGAGAGGGCTGTGCAGTGAAGGTCTTTCAGTTGTGATTTAGATGTTGCAGTGAGAGGGGAGGCTATGGGCGTGGCTTTGAGCTTGAAGAGAGGTGTCTTGGGATGTCTTTTGTGTTATGTATGCTAGGTGTTTGCTTAATGTGTGCTAGGTGTCGTGGATTGAGAGTTGGGTGAGGCAAGTTTACGTGTGCATGGCTCCGGAAGCAATGTGGTGTTTGGTTCCATTTTATAATCGAGAGTGGGGAAGGAGGCATTTATTGTTTGTTGTTTGGTGGGGAAGAAATGGTTTATTAGGCTTGAAAACGTGTGGGGATAGATTATTAATTGGGTAGGCATTACTTTGTTGAAATAAAATGGAAAGGGAGTAGACGTGGGGTTGCAAGGATTTAATGATGTAGGGAAGTTTGTTTTGTATTTTGTTTGAG
Organism: Zanthoxylum bungeanum; assembly: GCA_019454045.1. Lineage (NCBI taxonomy): Eukaryota > Viridiplantae > Streptophyta > Magnoliopsida > Sapindales > Rutaceae > Zanthoxylum > Zanthoxylum bungeanum. The sequence continues at coordinate 35,114 of SKCR01010871.1, read as the reverse complement.
GGTGAATGATTTATTTAATTGGTGGGGCAAGTATGGTTGGATTTGGCTTTTGGATTAATGAATGTGGGGTAAAGGTTTATTAGTTTTGGTTATTATTTATGATGAAAAGAAAAGTGGCATGTGGGGACGTGAGGTGTCTTGAATTTGTGAGATGTGTGGTGGAAAGAGAGAAGTAATTTACGTGAGGGGAGAGTTTAGTTACTTAGGATTTTGTTTTCTAGTGTTTGGTTTGTGTTTTATTGGTTTTGTCTCTTAGTTATTTGTTTGGTTGGATTGTGTCTTTTATATTTAATATTTGAATTGTTTATTGTTTTATTTGTGTGATGGGCGTGTGGGGTATTGGTTTGGCATTTTGTGTTTGATTTGTTTTGATTTCATGGGCTTTGGATGTGGGTTTAGGTGTTTAGGTGGGCTTAGAGTGGTTTGCGGCGATTTTGGGTCAAATATATGCCTCAAAACGAAGATTCAACAAGCGAACTCCGAGCGAACTCAACGAATCAAAACCAATAATACGTCAATTCTTGACTTCTCATTTTCGACGACCGTTTTCCGCGACTTCCACGACTTAAAGGTAGTGCCTACTTACGAGACTCATCATCGGGTTTGGTATGCAAAAATGCAATGCCTACAGTCGCCCCCACTTTGGTGGGATTTGTTCAGTGTGTGATAATGAAAATCCTATCAAAGTTTGTGCAATGCATTTTTACTTACCTGGCTCGCCAGCTGCCACCTGACTCACCTGTTGCTTCGAACTGAATTGATTTGGTGGTGAGGTACTGTGACCCCTGGGTCTTGTTCCCGAAGTGAGCTGAGGGTCTTGTTCCCTGAATTGAGTTGTGGGTCTTGTTCCTGATCTGAATTGTGCTGCGGGTCTTGTTCCCTGAACTGAATTGTGGTGAAGGTCTTGTTCCCTGAATTGCATTGAGCTGAGGGTCTTGTTCCCGATCTGAATTGTGTTGAGCTGAGGGTCTTGTTCCCTAAATTGAGTTATGGGTCTTGTTCCCAAACTGAATTGTATTGAGGGTCTTGTTCCCGATTTTTTGAGTTGTGGGTCTGGTTCCCGTTTTGATCTGAGGGTCTTGTTCCCTGAATTGTGTTGAGGGTCTTGTTCCCGATTTTTTGAGTTGTGGGTCTTGTTCCCGTTTTGAGTTGAGAGTCTTGTTCCCTAATTGTGTTGAGGGTCTTGTTCCCTGAATTGTGTTGAGGGTCTTGTTCCCTAAATTGTGTTGAGATAAGGGTCTTGTTCCCGATTTGTTGAGATAAGGGTCTTGTTCCATGAACTGCGAGTCTTGTTCCCGATTTGTTGAGATAAGGGTCTTGTTCCCTGAATTGCGGGTCTTGTTCCCGATTTGTTGAGTTGTGGGTCTTGTTCCCGTGGGTCTTGTTCCCATTTTGAATCGAGGGTCTTGTTCCCTGAATTTTGTCAAGATAGGGCTTTATTCCCCTGGGCTTTATTCCCGAGCTGTTTCAAGATAAGGGTTTTATTCCCCTGGGCTTTATTCCCGAGTTGTTTTGATATGGGGCTTTATACCACTGGGCTTTGTTCCCGAGCTGTTTTGAGATGGGGCTTTATTCCCCTGGACTTTGTTCCCGAACTGTTTTGAGATGGGGCTTTATTCCCCTGGGCTTTGTTCCCGAACTGTTTTGAGATGAGGCTTTATTCCCCTGGGCTTTGTTCCCGAACTGTTTTGAGATGGGGCTTTATTCCCCTGGGCTCTGTTCCCGAACTGTTTTGAGATGGGGCTTTATTTCCCTGGGCTTTGTTCCCGAGCTGTTTTGAGATATGGCTTTATTCCCATGGGCTTTGTTCCCGAGCTGTTTTGAGATGTGGCTTTATTCCCCTGGGCTTTGTTCCCGAACCGTGTTGAGATAGGGCTTTGTTCCCGAACTGTGTTGAGAGAGGGCTTTCTTCCCTTGGGCTGTATTCCCGAACAGTGTTGAGATAAGGCTTTATTCCTGAACTGAGCTGAGTGTGGGCTTTGTTCCTGAATTATACTGAATGTGGGCTTTATTCCCGAACTGAGCTGAGTGTAGGCTTTGTTCCTGAACTGTGTTGAATGTAGGCTTTATTCTCGAACTGAGCTGAGTGTAGGCTTTGTTCCTGAACTGTACTGAACGTGGGCTTTATCCCCGATCTGTGCTGAATGTGGGCTTTATTTCCGAACTATGTTGATGGTGGGCTTTATTCCCGAGTTGTGCTGAGAGTGGGCTTTATTCCCGAGCTGTGATTGTGTGTTGCTGTTTCTGGTTGGCTTACATTTGTCGCTTTCTTCTTTTCTTTAAAACCTGTGAATACAAAACAAAACACAAAAATGATGCAAGTGTGTTACGTGTATGCATGCATGCCTGAATGAATTTCCTACTCTGTTGGGTTAAGTCTTCTGCCAGTTCACCCAGTGTCTTTTGTCTATAACTGTCTTTGGTCGCCCCCTAGGCCTGCTTACAGTTTCCTTCTGCTGGTTCTTTTCTGGCGATTGCCCAGTTTCCTTTGGTCTGATGACTCGTTGTATCCCTGATTCACAAGGTGGTAGACTGGTCGCCTCCAGACTTGATTTAACTTTCTGCTCTTCATTGTTTTGCACTAGGACAAGATGAACCACATGGTGGGGCCTTCCATTTCATCATACTATGCTACGAAATAGTCCCAATAGTTATACATATTACCGTCCTCAAGGAATGCCCAATAATGAAACCAGCGAACCTTCAAAACATTTGATGCAACTCAAATCCAAGTCTTTGAATAAATGATCTATGCCAGACTCAAAGTGTGTGTGTGCAAAGGTTCTTTTACAGCTTGATTCCTACGTGAGCCAACTCAATGATTTCGTTTCAAAAATCGGGATCGATGGGTCAAACCAACCTAGATGTCTCAATTATGCCCTGCAATTGCTTTTATGTGCTCAATGTGGTATGATTTTATTTTTTTCTTTTCCTTTGTCTCTCTTTTTTTCTTTTCATTTTGAACTTCATTTTTTTCTTTTTCTTCATTTTTTTCTTTTTTTTTTCAACACGCCTACCCTTTAAGGTAGCATTTCTCCTCATGGTGGTCCTAATACTCGCCCATGGGTAGCTTCACGCTTATCGGTTATATGTGGTTTATTTCTTTTCTTTAGAGACTTTTTCTTTTATTTTCAACCATACCACACATCATAACACAAGCAAGTCAGGATAGACATCTAAGTAAACGGTTATTCACCGACCTATAATTTTCAACTAGTCACCTTGTCAACCACTCAAGTTTTCACCGCTAAGAACCTATAATTAAGTGCTTACGAGTCTAACATAGATCAATTACTCAACCATCAGATAAAAGCACATCAAGAGTTTATCGTTTCAAAGATTTCATCCTAAAGCAAACAATTTCAACATCGAACTTATGTCTAACTATCAAAGACTAAAAACAAGCAATTTTTTTCTTTTTTTTATTTCTTTTTTGTTTTTTTTGAATGCCCCCCAATGGTCTTCTGTTTCTCGGCTTCTTTTCCCAATATCTATGTTTCCTAAACTCTTCTTGACAAGTCTTCTTTTTCTAACCCAACAGATATCTATGATGGCTTTTAAGATACAAGGGTTATCATGATGCGTGTATGTATGAGATGCGTGCAACATATCTTTTGACAAAAGGTCTAACAGAATCCAAATGATGATGATCCTAAACACAAACATAAGGAAATATCTTCTTCTTGTCATATAACTATGGTTCACATGTAGGTTTCAAGAGTGTAAACAAAGGCTCTCGCTGATGAAGGATTGCCCACAACTAGGACTCCCCACTCAAGGGTTCAAACGACCAAGTGAGCGCACCTTTTTTATACCTTACGGTACGTGCCAACGAGTTACGGTATGTGACTGACTGTCAAATGGATTTCCCGTTGTAGATTCCCCAGAGGGAGGGTGGAGCGAGGCTCTCTTAAGTACCCAAGCCCCTTAGGCTCTTATCGCTTGGTGACAGGAATAGACAACGAGTCCTCCAAATTAGTCTATCACAATAGGCTACGAGTAGATGATTATCTAGGTGCCTTCACAGCTTTTCCTTATAGAAAGGTAGTGAGTGAAGGAAGACACCAAACCATTACCTAGCCTTAATAATGCATTTGATTAAACTCCTTAAACCCACAGTAGACATGATTAATTAAAGCACAAATCACAAACATTACAAGACATTATTTCGGGGCCGATTCTCTATCCCCAGTGGAGTCGCCAGACTTAGGACACAGAAACTGGGCGACGCATGCAGTTCTAGACACAGGGCCTAGTTGGGAGTACAGAGTAGCCCACGAGGGACTAAATCGGAGAATAATGGAGTCGCCACCCGGTGTGAACCGGGAAAATGATTTAAGGCCGCACTCACCCCTCGCAAGGGAAGACCTCAAACCGTTGGGTTCGGAATGGTCCCTTACTTATGTCGTTTGTAATAAATGGATTTGTGCAATATTAATCAAGTCTACTCAACATACATGTTGGTCAAAGTAATCTAAATTCTAGGTTTGCATGCTTCAATAGTAAACTTTTCAATACGACAAACATTCGGCATCACACAAAAGTATATTAAATGAAATACGATTTAAACATAATCAAACTCCTATTGCGAAATAAAATAATTAAATCATGCTAAAAATAAAACAACTTCCTAATGACCTAATCATGCTCGAATACAAGTTTGGATGAAATAACATACATGTATCTTTCAAGTGGTACGGGGCATTGTATCCCGAGTGCAAACCATAATACCGTCCATTCGGATTCGGCTATGGAATTTATGTCCGGGTTTCCATCCAATATACCACTAGAAAGAACACATATTCCATTCACCCGAAATCACATCACACACTAATCCATAATTCTCATGCGAAGAAAAGTAAATTACATGCTTTTCTAAGTTACTAATTTACATAACTTAAATTAAATAACATACTAAATTAATTATTCAAGCTAAACACATTTTCTAAATCATTATTTCATGTGAATAAATTCAATAATATAAGCCCTCAGGTCTAACCTTTTGTGTCGTCTCTCGGAAGCGTGTTATACGGCCGTCGGAAGGGCTAAAACTTTGTGACTTCTCCGGTTCGCTAATTTGGCATTTTTCCTCGTCGTTTCTCTGTCCGGGTTGCTATCTTCACTCCGCTTCATGGAGTTTCAGGTCACAACATTTAGATTACTAGTTTGCAGTGAATTAGGGCTGAAGTGAGGCAGATTTGAGCGTGAATTGGAGTGCAGTGAGAGACAGTTTAGGCGTGACTTTGGGAGGTTAATTCACTGGTCAGTGGCATGTTGAGGTTGCTGTAATGAAGGCAGAATGGCGTGGCTTTGAGGGGGTGAAATGAGGGCTGAATGGCGTGAGAGAGGGCTGTGCAGTGAAGGTCTTTCAGTTGTGAATTAGATGTTGCAGTGAGAGGGGAGGCTATGGGCGTGACTTTGAGCTTGAAGAGAGGTGTCTTGGGATGTCTTTTGTGTTATGTATGCTAGGTGTTTGCTTAATGTGTGCTAGGTGTCGTGGATGGAGAGATGGGTGAGGTAAGTTTACGTGTGCATGGCTCCGGAAGCAAGGTGGTGTTTGGTTCCATTTTATAATGGAGAGTGGGGAAGGAGGCATTTATTGTTTGTTGTTTGGTGGGGAAGAAATGGTTTATTAGGCTTGAAAATGTGTGGGGCTAGATTATTAATTGAGTAGGCATTACTTTGTTGAAATAAAATGGAAAGGGAGTAGACGTGGGGTTGCAAGGATTTAATGATGTAGGGAAGTTTGTTTTGTATTTTGTTGGAGGGTGAATGATTTATTTAATTGGTGGGGCAAGTATGGTTGGATTTGGCTTTTGGATTAATGAATGTGGGGTAAAGGTTTATTAGTTTTGGTTATTATTTTTGATGAAAAGAAAAGTGGCATGTGGGGACGTGAGGTGGAAAGAGAGAAGTAATTTACGTGAGGGGAGAGTTTAGTTACTTAGGATTTTGTTTTCTAGTGTTTGGTTTGTGTTTTATTGGTTTTGTCTCTTAGTTATTTGTTTGGTTGGTTTGTGTCTTTTATATTTAATATTTGAATTGTTTATTGTTTTGTTTGTGTGATGGGCGTGTGGGGTATTGGTTTGGCATTTTGTGTTTGATTTGTTTTGATTTCATGGGCTTTGGATGTGGGTTTAGGTGTTTAGGTGGGCTTAGAGTGGTTTGCGGCGATTTCGGGTCAAATATATGCCTCAAAACGAAGATTCAACAAGCGAACTCCGAGCGAACTCAACGAATCAAAACCAATAATACGTCAATTCTTGACTTCTCATTTCCGACGACCGTTTTCCGTGACTTCCACGACTTAAAGATAGTGCCTCCTTACGAGACTCATCATCGGGTTTGGTATGCAAAAATGCAATGCCTACACCCTAGAAATATTTTTCTAGTTGGAGAAAATTAGAAAAGACTTACAAAACTTGAAGTTTTCTTCAATTTTCTCTTTGTTCTTCATTTTTCTCTCAACATTTCTTTTCTAATATTTGGAGGCTTAACACTTAAGTGAAGCAAATGAAAAAAAAACCCTAAATACTTAGGGTTGGCCGAAACTAGTAAAGAAAAAAGTAAAAGATATTTTCAATTTTTCTAAATAAAAATAAAGAAGTCAAATCCAATTTAACACCTTTATTATTAATGTAAAAGTCAAATATTTACACTAAGATATTTCCTAACCAAAATTTCAACTTAGATATTTTATATTTTTAATTACTTTAATAAATAAATAATTATTTAAATATAAATATCTAAATATATATATATATATATTATATTTACGTTAAATAATCCAAATACATAAATTAATGATATATGTCAAATATCTTAATTTGACAATAAATTAATGTGTATTTAATAAAATCATATATTAAATACAAATACACATTAATTAGGAAATGACAAAAAGGTCTATATGCATGTATCTTTCGTTTAACCGTTAAAAGATTTATAAATAATCAATATTATTCATAAAAGTTGCCCTAGTACTCTACGAGTAAATTTCATTAGTGAGACTCTTTAGGTTCGGGCATATCCATCACGAAATCCAATTTCGTGTCCATAATTTACCCACCTATTATGACTATCACATATAAACTCATTGAATCATACAGGTCGAGGTCATTGCATACGTATAATCTCTCCAACACAGATATCCAGATTATTCCAAAGAAATAGAAATAAACGTCAAATCTCTATAGATAAAATCACATCGAAGTTTCTATTAGCAATCTCTTAACAACAATTAGAACTCACTTCTACAGTGTACCATGGGCCCAAGGATTTAACAGATTGCTAATTCCATATTGAATACATATGCTATGTACACAGAGCTGACAGATTCTATCTTGACACACAATGATATCCTGAGGATCAGTCCACACCCAACGAACAGACGAAGGTTTGACCTAAATAGGTCGTTGACGTGACTGTCATCAAAGTGTGGAGGATATCTTATATATCTACAGTGGTATCTCAAGTCAAAGAATCACTATACTACCCAATGCGAGAAGATTCTTATTGACATTGGTGTAGCATCCGTTAAGAATCTTCGGTGAGTCGTTCAGTATTTATCCGATATAAACACCTACATGTCTATACGAGTCTCTGAGTCTCATGGTTCATTGAGAATCTACAATTGAACTCCAAGATTCCAATATACGACATGTACTGATCTCAGCGGGTTTACTTACTGACCAAATAATGTAAACCTTGACCATGAACTGTTAAAGAAGTGATATTGTTAGATACAACTCAATGTCAGTTACGATGCTTTTTCAAATGTATCATAACTAATCATTCTAAGGTCAATTACCTTTTTACCATATATAAAGAGATGCTATATTATAAAAACTTTTTATTTTATTCATAATAAAATATTTACATAAGTATTTACAGGAAAATACAAAAGAAATTGGCGCTTTGAGCACCAATCCCAATAAATTCTCCCACTTGTTCTAGTGCCAATATCGATTATATCTCATATCCATCGACTCTAAATATTTATCAAATAACTTCGGAGGAATGGCCTTGGTAAGCGGGTCTGCTACATTATCTTCACTCGAGACCTTGCACACGATAATGTCCCCTCGCAACACAATCTCTTGAATGATGTGATGTTTCCATTCCACATAAACAGCTTGGGACAACTCTCAACTCCGTGATAAAGTTCTTAACCTAAACAGCTTCTTTTGCAGCTTAAGAAGCTACAATATATTCCGCCTTTGTTTGGAACTTTACCAACAAACAACACCTCCGTTAAGGGTAAACACGAATCCTGATAAAGACTTTCTATCATCAAGATTCGATTGGAAATCCAAATCCGTATACCTATTTACCTGCAGTTCATTTCCTCCATATATCATAAAGTTATCATTAGTACCTTTAAGATACTTTAGGATATGTTTAATGGCTATCCAATGGTCATTACCTGGATTGGACTGATATCTGCTGGTCACACTAACTGCGAAGCTGATATCAGGCCTAGTACATAACACGACATATATGATGCTGCCCAAACATGAAGCATAAGGCTGATTAGACATTCTAACCTTCTCATCTTCTGTTTATGGAAACATCTTCTTCAAAAGATGAAAACTATATCTGAATGGTATATTTGATGTCTTACAATTATCAAAATTGTATTGTTCTAAGATCTTATATATGTACGTTGATTGGGATAACCCAATAAGCTTCATTTCTCTATCTCTGTAGAGTTTTATGCCTAAGACATAGAAAGCTTCTCCCAGGTCTTTCATGGAGAAATTCTTACAAATATAAGCTTTGACGCCATGCATCATCCCGATATCATTCCCAATGATCAGGATGTCATCAACATAGAGAACTAAAAATATGACTATACTCCCACTGGCCTACTTATACACACATGATTCTTCCGAATTCTTGAGAATACCAGATAATTTGATTATCTCATCGAATCGATGATTCCAATTTTGTGAAGCTTGTTTAATTCCATAAATGGACTTCTTAAGCTTACATAACATACCCGAGTTTTCGCTGGATATAAAACCCTTCGGCTGTTCCATATAGATTTATTCGTCACGAAATCCATTTAGAAAATCCGTTTTGACATCCATCTGCCAAATCTCGTAATCATGATAAACAATAATAGACAATAAAATTCTAATAGACTTTAGCATCATTACTGGCGAAAAAGATTCATCATAGACGACACCAGGTCATTTTTATTTTTTTTTGTCTTTCTATGCTTCAGTGATCCGAAGATCCACAAGTCTCAACTCGCTCCTGTTTGATCTTGAAATAGAAAGAACAGCAAGCGGACTAAGGAAAGAAAGGAAATTTGAGAAAGAAACAATGGCTGCTGAAAACAGAGAGAACAATCCACGCCAGGTGGCAATCCGAGATCACTTCAAGCCGGTCATAGACGATAACTATTCTGGGATTGCGCACCCACTAATCAACGCCAATAATTTTGATTTGAAACCTGCATTAATCAAAATGGTGCAAAAGAACCAGTTTACGGGTTTAGCCATAGAGGATCCCAATGTGCATTTAAGGATGTTCTTGGAGATGGCGGATACCATAAAGATGAATGGAGTCACTAAAGAAACCAGCAGGCTATGCTTATTCCCATTCTCCTTAAGGGACAATGCGAGGGGTTGGCTGCAATCAATACCGATGGGAAGCATCCTGACATGGGAGGACATGGCTACTAAATTTCTTGTGAGGTTCTTTCCACCAGCTAAATCATCCCAATTGAGAACAAAAATTAGCATATTTAGGCAGTTGGAGACTGAGAATCTGTACGAGACCTGAGAGCACTTTAAAGATCTACTCAGGAGATACCCACATCATAAATTCGAAGACTGGGTTCAGATTCAGTTATTCTACAATGGGTTGAATGGTCCTAATAGAACCACGGTCAATGCAGCTGCTGGAGGAATTTTATTCAAGAAATATGCTGAAGACGTCTATGCTTTATTAGAGGAGATGGCCATCAATAACTATCAATGGCCAAATGAATGCCCTACTGTAACTAAAGTGGCTGGTAGATATGAGGTGGATCATATTGTTGCACTTACAGCTCAAATATCATCCCCCACGACTCATCTAGCAGCATTGACCAGTCAACAAGGCCAACCATCTATTGAAGCTGCTACTGCTAATAGAATGATTTTACCTGACGGAGGATATGAACAAGTCAAATATGTGAACAATCGAAACTTCGAAAATTACAGAGGCAATCCTATGCCTAAATATAATCATCCGAACTTATCATATGCTAACACAGAGAATGTCTTGCAACCTTTATTTGGATTCAACTATCCAAGAGCTGAGCAGAAACCTTCCTTAGAAGACCTCATAAGCATGTTTGTTGCTAATACTTCAGAGAGGTTTGAGAAGAATGAGTCAAAGATGAACAATATTGAGACATACATGGGCAATATAGGGGTAACAATGAAGTCTTTAGAAGTGCAGATTGTGAAGATTGCAACCACCATGACTAATAATAGAAATGGGCATTTCCTAGTAATACTGAAGTCAACCCCAAAGAGCAGTGTCACGCTATAACCGTCAGGAGTGGAAAAGAGATCAAAGACACCTCTCAAGACCAATGCAGTCAAGAAAAATGAGCGGTAATTCAGGATGAAACAGTAACAGAATAGGAGAACAATGCAGCAGTTACCCCATATAAGCCACCACCCATCCCGAAGACACCTTTACCATACCCTCCACGCTTTCAAAAGAAGAAGTTGGATGCTCAGTTTGCCAAATTCCTTGACATCTTCAAAAAGATCCATATACACATCCCTTTCGCAGAAGCTTTGGAACAAATGCCCAATTATGTGAAGTTTATGAAGGAGATGATGTTTAAAATGAGGAAGCTGGCTAATTTTAAAATAGTAGCACTCACAGAGGAGTGTAGTGCCATTATACAGAAGACGCTTCCTCCCAAACTGAAGTTTCTTGGCAGCTTCACTATTCCGTGCACTATTGGGAATCAATATTTTGGTAAGGCACTATGTGATTTAAGGGAAAATATCAATCTCATGCCCTTATCTATCTACCAATAGTTAGGCATATGTGAGGCAAAGCCAACCACTGACATATTGCAACTAGCGGATAGATCTCTCATCTACCCACGAGGAATAGTAGAGGATGTCTTGGTTAAGGTGGATAAGTTCTATTTTCCTGCTGACTTCTTTATTTTTGATATGGAAGAGGACCGTGACGTCCCAATCATCCTTGGGCAACCTTTCTTGACAACCAACAAAACGGTCATTAATGTGCAGAAAGGTGAATTGAAAATGAGTGTTCAAGATGAAGAAGTCACCTTCAGTGTTTTCAAAGCCATACTAAGTCCCCAAGGTGTTACAGAGTGTCACATGGTAGATATTGTAGAGAATGGAGTTGCAAACACGCAGGGTGAATCAGTATTTCAATAGCCTACGAGCATAGTACAACCATGTATAAAAGAAGATTATCTGCAGTTAGACCTGAAATCACTCCCAAAGTGCCACAAAAATAGGAAATCTAGAGTCAGCGCTCACCTGAAGATGATCTCTGGGAAGCTCAAACAATGGTCAAGTCAATTTTGCCACATGTGTAGCCCCAAATTTCAGCCATCAGTAGACCTTGGAGGAACATCCATGGATAAATTACCACAGCCCGCCAAGCTATCTTTTTCACGTCACAACAGCCGGTGCATACCAAAGAAGAAGACAGATGAGACTACCCGATCCGTTACATTGAAGCCACCATGACCACTTGGGTGGTTTTTTCTGACTGAAGACGTTAAACTTAACGCTAGCGGGGAGACAACCATTGTATTTTTTTATTTTTATTTCCTTTACTTTATTTTTATTTCATTGTGTGCTATTTTTTTTATTAGTTTGCATGTTATTTATGCAGGTAGCACGACCCACACAACTCGCGCAACCAAATTCTGACCAGTAGGAGCTTGATCAACTCCATACATGGTAATATTGTTCCTTACTTTTGTTTCTTTATGTTTATCTTACATTGAGGACAATGCAAGTTTTAAGTTTGGGGGTGTGTACATGTAGTGATAGTTCCTTCTATTTAAAAAAAAAAAAGAGAATTTTTGTTTTTGTTTTTGTTTTTATTCCTTGATAGTAAAACATAAGTCTAAATGATGAATTGTGTTTGCTTTAGATCAAATCTTAGAAAACGATAAGTTCCCAATTGATTTTTATCTGATGCCTTGAGTAGGTGATCTAGGTTAGACTCGTAAGCACTTAACAATAGGTTTTTAGCAGTAAGAACCTAAGTAATTGACAAAGTGACTAGTTGAAGAAATTGTTTGCCGATAAATGACTGTTTGCTTAGATATGTATCTTAATATGCTAGTGTTCTGTTGTTTGGTATGATAAGAAAAAGAAAGAAAAGAAAATTGAAAATAAAAAAAAAAGTTAAACCACTTATAACCGATAAGCGTGAAGCCACCCATGGGCGAGTGTTTGGACCACCATAAGTAGAAATGCTACCTTAAAGGGTAGGTGTGTCAAAAAAAAATGAAAAAAAGGAAAAAAGAAGAAAAAAATCATACCATACTGAGCATAGAAAAGGCAAATACATAGTACTTTTGAGATATCTAGGTTGGTTTGACCCATCAGATTCTAGTTTTTGAGAAAAATTATTGGGTTGGCTTACTTAAGAATCGAGCTGTGAACAAACTTATACACACAGGCACTTTGAGTCTGGCTTAGATGATTTATTCAAGAACTTGGATTTTAGTTGCATTGAGTACTTTGAAGGTTCTTTGATTTCATTGGAAGGCATTCGTTGAGGATAATATTATGTGTAACTATCGGGACTATTTTATTTATTTTTATTATTTTTGAATGATTACATGTGTTTGAATGACGTTTGTGGGTATCGTCGCTGTACGCCTTCACGAGACTATAACTCGTCCACTAGGGTTGCCTAGGGGTTTAAAGGCTTGTTGCATACGCTAAAAGCAATTGTGATCCCTACGAAAGTGGCCTAGTTAATTTTGTTATTTTTATTTATTATTTTTATTTAGTCTTTTGCTCGGGACTAGCAAAACTTAAGTTTGGGGGTGTTTGGTAAGTGCGGTTTATACCCATTTATTCCTGCATTCTTAGCTTATTATTTTGTTAGATTCCGCGTCATTTAATGTATTTATAGTTTGTTTATGTTTTATTATTATGAAGTATTGGAACATGGATCTTGGGGCAATTGTACATATTTTGGGACCCTACGGATGCATCGGAAGCACGCGGGAAGAGCGGAAAATGAAGAAATCAAAATCTTGAAATTTTGCCTTACGTCGCGACGCGACTTCAATTTTCTGCCATATAAAAATGCCAAGAATTCGGTGCAGCAACGCCACTTTTTGGTGCCGCAGCCCTGGATCAGTCACCCAGAATCACCAGAAATCAGGGTTTTACATGCTCAAGGACTCCAAGACTTTTCTATAAATATAAAAGCTCGTCCAAAACCCTGAAAGATTAGGCTAATACACAACACAAAGACTCAAAACACATATTTTAGAGAGATCTAAAGAGAAAGATTGAAGAGCGACAAGAAGAGACGAAGGCGGTGACGTCCGAAGACGAAGGGATTCGATTCGGGTTTAATCTTCTAGTTTCTATCTTTAAACTCTAATGATTTCTATTAGATTCATGACCATGTTTTCATTGTTTTTATCTTTAGTCATGAACTAAATCTATTGTTTTAGAGGATGAAGTTGCCAATATTTGAACCTATGTATTGATTTCCAGTTTGATTTTTATGAAGTTATAATTCAGTTTATTTATATTCTTTTGTGTTTAATGCTTCTTGTTTGTTGGCCACAAATTGAGATGATGAATGCTTAGAATCTATCGCTCGGGAGAGAGAGATTTTGAATATGATCAAGAGAATATAACCTAGGAGTTTTATAGAGTTTGGAAGAATCTATAATTCTTTTGAAGTCGTTAACACATAATCACAGAGCGTAATGAATTATTAATTACTAGATTTTTATAGGGATATCGAAGTCTGTAATTGATAATATTTTCACTATTGCTCGAGAGATGGAGTAGAGTACTTTAGGATTCTTGACTTATAAACAACGCAACTGAATAAGAATTGAATGGAATGACAAATACATAAGGGATAACTCAGTGAAATCATACTCTAGAATCTCTATATTCATTGGATTTTCTTTATCAATGTTTTACTATCTATCATATTTAGCTTTTAGTTTTAAATTCAGATTATTCTAAATTTAGTTGCTTCTAAATAAAGTTAGGCTTATTAATTATAGTACTTAGTGTGAGTTGAACACAATCCCTGTGGATTCGACCCTTTCGCACTTAACTTTACTAAAACTTGACACCGTACACTTGCGGTATGATATAAAATATCGCAACAACTTTTTGACGCCATTGTTGGGGATTGTTAATTTAATTCACATTAATACTATTACCGAGTAACCTTAGCTTTAATTTGGATTTTTATTTTTATTTGTTATTTATTTGTGTTTTAAGTTTTTTTTTTCATTTTATTTATTTTTTTGTCTTTCTGTGCTTCAGTGAATGCGAAGATCTACAAGTCTTGACTCGCTCATTTTTTATCCTGAAATAGAAAGAACAGCGAGGAGATTAAGAAAAGAAAGGAAATTTAAGAAAGAATCAATGGATGCTGAAGACAGAGAGAATAATTCACACCAGGTGGCAATCCGAGATCACTTGAAGCTGGTCATAGACGATAACTATTCTGGGATTGCGCACCCACCAATCAACGCTAATAATTTTGAGCTGAAACCTGCATTGATCAACATGGTGTAAAAGAACTAGTTTGGTGGTTCAGCTGTAGAGGATCCCAATGTGAATTTAAGGATGTTCTTGGACATGGCGGATACCATAAAGATGAATGGAGTCACTAAAGAAACCATCAGGCTACACTTATTCCCATTCTCTTTAAGAGACAATGCGATGGGCTGGCTACAATCAATACCGATGGAAAGCATTCTGACATGGAAGGACATGGCTACTAAATTTCTTGCGAGGTTCTTTCCACCAGCTAAATCAGCCCAACTGAGAACAGAAATTAGCATATTTAGGCAGTTGGAGACTGAGAATATGTACAAAGCCTGTTAGCTCTTTAAAGATCTACTCAGGAGATGCCCACAACATAATTTCGAAGACTAGGTTCAGATTCAGTTATTCTACAATGGGTTGAATGGTCTTAATAGTACCACGGTCGATGCAGCTATTGGGGGAATTTTATTCAAGAAATCTGTTGAAGACGCCTATGCTTTATTAGCGGAGATGGCCATCAATAACTATCATTGGCTAAGTGAACGCCCCCTATGACTAAGGTGGTAGGTAGTTATAAGATGGATCATATTGTTGCACTTACAGCTCAAATGTCATCCCTTACGACTCATCTAGCAGCATTAACCAGTCAACAAGGCCAACCATATATTGAAGCTACTGCTGCTAATTGAATGATTTTACCTGATGGAGGATATGAACAAGTCCAATATGTGAACAATCAGAACTTTAACAAGTACATAGGTAATCCCATGTCTAACTATTATCATCCTAACTTGTCATATGCTAACACAGAGAATGTCTTGCAACTATCATCTGGCTTCAACTATCCAAAAGCTGAGCAGAAACCTTCCTTAGAAGACCCCATGAGCACTTTTGTTGCTAATACTTCAGAGAGATTTGAGAAGAATGAGTCAAGAATGAACAATATTGAGACACACATGGGCAATATAGGGGCAACAATGAAGTCTTTAGAAATGCAGATTGGGCAGATTGTAACCACCATGACTAATCAACATAAATGGGCATTTCCTAGTAATACTGAAGTCAACCCCAAATAGTAGTGTCACGCCATAACCCTCAGAAGCTGAAAATAGATCAAATACACCTCTCAAGACCAATGCAGTCAAGAAAAAGAAGCGGCAATACAAGAGGAAACAGTAACAGAATATGAGAACAATGTAGTAGTTCCCCCATATAAGCCACCACCCGTCCCGAAGACACATTTACCATACTCACAGTGGTATGGTAAAGGTTTATCGGTTATGTTTCATTTATATAAACAAGTTTCCTTATTCATTTATATGCCACTTGTTTATATAAATGAAACATAACCGATAAACCTACTTAAATTGCCTTAAATCATAAATATGAAAAATTCATTTCCTATTAAAATCATAAAAATTTAAAATATAAAACACAATCATGAAAGAATATCACTAACTTCATAGCTTGAGGGCGTGAGACATACTTAGCGGGACCTAACACCGCATAAGTATATGAATTTGCACATGAACATTAATAAGTTTTTGGGGGTGATCAGTGCCCCATGAGACAATGTGAGCGAACCCGAGACGTTAAAGATGAGGGAGCGAAATCCACTAGTGTTTTAAAAATGTGTAGTTTACATATAAATACAAATAAATTTATCATGAAGTCAATAACATGAGGAATTTGAACACATATTATAGTACTTAAAAGTAACATGTGCATTAGAACTCGAAAGACTCATAAATATAAATAAAGTAATCTTGAAACATACTTGTAAGTCATTAGATTAGTAACCAAAATAAATTAACTTAAATGGTAAAATGCTAAAAATAAAATCATATTAACTTTGAATCATGCTTGCAAAAAGAGATAAAAATGGAATTCATAAAAGAAACTTATTTTAGATTTCACAATGGTTAAAATGGAAAACATAAAAAACATCCACTCACAGATTGAAGGTGAGCCTATTGCTCGCGAGGTCGTATAAGGCCTGGTGAGATATCTTGCATCGAATCAACAAGACATGAATCTAAGTATGGTTAGAATATGAAAATGTTTATGGTTCTATACAAATGCATGATTAAGGTATGGAAGCGTGTTAATGAGAAAGTTAATGATATATTTACTCAGTTTCTAATGGTTCAAGAGTAAGTCGCAACTATACCAAAAGTGGCAACAAGGGGGGTTGCATCAATGTGAGCTATGTTTATCGACGTGCTCTAATTGCTAAAAGGTGTCTCAACTATTGCGACATGAATTACTTTGAATATGTCATACTTATTCATTCAACATTATTCTTAAGCCTAATACGACAAGCTTCTGTTACAAACAACTCGGCATGAAAATTATCTGTAACACAAGTGCAAGCCATGTTCCTAACACATTACTACGTGCAATAACTCACCAAGTTCGACCGCCACACACGACCATTCACTTGCACATTTACCATCACCAACACCCTAAATCAACATCAAAACTAAGCACATCTACAATGCTTATAACACCACCATAATCACCAACTTAACAACAAGCCTACCACACAGACACCAACCGGTTAAACCCATCCCTCTCAAAATTGGATAATCCAACAAATTTAAAACATAAACCATGATATTACATTACCTAAGGCACTGATTTATGCTTGTAACTTTCCTCAAAAACACAATTTCCAAGCCTTGCTCTCTAACTACACATTTGGCCATGTACCAATTCCATTACCAAGTTTGATAAATCCAACAAAATGTTGCCTAATATAGCATCACTTACAACGATTACAACACAACCAAAATCACAAAAATCAAGTTTCCAATTCTCCTATACCATTCAGCCATGACACCCATTTTGGAACTTGAGAGCTCTTGTCAAATAGGGTTTAATTTATGATATAACATCACCAAACGCATCAATAATCATCCTACCATGTTTAATCATGCCAAAGGAATCCAATAAAGTGTCGGTTACTCATGGGTTTAGAAAATGAAAGATGAAAATGTATGTTTGATTTTAAGAAATTGAAGGAATGCGAAATGAAAACTTACTTGTCTTGAAAGTTGCTTGAAAAAGCACAAATCCATTCTTGAAATGAGCTTGAATGTGAGAAGGGAATGAAGAAAATTTGTTCTTTATGTGTGAGAGAGAGCTCATGACTGTGGCTGGGAAGGAGGATGAATAGTGGATGATTTTATATCGTAAGAGGAAGATTTTTATAAATAAAATATTGATTCAAAATAAGCATATGCTTAAAAGTAGATGATGATTCCCAAAACTCTGTTGTACAGGCCAGAAAATGCATGTTTTACCTTGTACTTGTCGAAATTTGGAAAATGCTCAACATAAAAGTGTAGATCTTTGTCTAAGCTTTGCTACGATATTAAGATCACCAAAAACAGACATCGATATCTCAAGATATGGTCAAAATATCAAGGGCTATTCAGAATGTGACTGAACAAAATTACGTATCAGAACCGCAAATATTTTACCGAATTTTCAAAGAATGATTTCGCGAATACAAACACACTCATGTATGATTTTTTGATACACAAAACATCACATATGTAGAAAATGGTCATCGAAATCACATCCGGGTGAACAAGGTGTTACACAAAAGAAATCCATCTCTATCTTGATCCCGTCTTATACAATCATATTATATAAGGAGCTTTGATTTTCATGTCACTACACGAATGCTTTCTATTATCATATACAAAATGAACTACAATTGTAGATAAACTATAAACAAAGTACCTAGTTTTATTTACTATTTATGGACTACTTAAGATTAATGATCTCAAACTCAAATGCTCTTGTATATGTTATACATTGTAACACCCCGCCAGAGGTAGGATGCTACCGACAGGAGATAGGATTGACCTATCTCCATAAGCCTCTAAATTTACCAAAAATTCGGCATGATATATCCTAAAACTGGACAACCTGGATCACAGTCCAACATCAAATGGAATCTAATGAGACTTCAAATAAATAAAAACACCTCAGGTCCACACAAATCTCATCAAAATCATATCCTAAGGGCTCCACCCACATCATCTATCAACACTCAATGGCTATGTACCCACCACATCATAAATAATCAAAACATTTACTTATTGTTGGGTTTCTAAGGACAATCCCAAGATCATTTAAGCATAAAAGAAGTGTGAATACTCAATGAAGTTCGCGGAAAAACTTACATTGATCGGCTAAGTAGGATGTATAGACAACAAAAATTTGCCTCCTTTGAAGTTGCTCCAAGCTCTCCTTTGAATTGTATGTTGAGCTTCCAAGCTTTGATCTTGAATTCTAAACTCAAGGGAAAATGTTTGACTCCTTTGATGTGCTAGCATCTAAGATTTTTGTGAATCGAAAATCAAGAAATGTGAACCCTTGGTTCACGCCACATTAGAGAGAAAGTGATGAAAAAATTCGGCCCTAGGCCAAAAAAGAGGAAGAGAGAGTGGGTTTTTGTTTGTGTTATATATAATTGTTTTCCAAAAATCAATTATCTATTACCAAAATCAAATTTGGTAAAAGTCATTCCAAATGACATAAAGTAAGCTTGTGTGTTTTACAAGCTTCCACCAACCACCAACTTCCATCAACCAAAAGTTGATAAAGTTGACTAGGTAATGCGACTTGTATGGACCCCATTTTAATTCAAAATCTGAGTGGGCCCGCAAACACATTATGGGCTCGGGTTAGTTAATTCCGAATTAACGAATTTTTCGTTGCGACTTAATTAAATCAAATTTAATTAAATAATTATGCCTAGCAAAATTACTATTAAAGTCGCTCGCGAATTAATTCTAAATTAATTCGTTCGCCCGAATTAAAATCCAATTTTAATTCCGTTATGAAATCTAATTTCATTTAATATATCGAATATATTATTTTAATCGATTAATTCCGAATTAATCGTTCTCTCTCTATTAATTGAATTTTATTCCAGATACAATTTTCACCGTAATTAATCATAGAATAATTTTCTCTCTCTCATAATTAATCCTAGATTAATTCTGTTCGAGTCAAACGTCATCGATGCATCTTCGGGAAGCAACCCATAAGATCCCTGGATATGTTCGCAGTAAATCCGGTCGTCGGACTATCTGAACACTTGCGTACCCGGTACCATGGTCTTACTGATTTACAAGACATGGTTGGCTTCTAGCAAAGCGTCGTGCCTACCCAATTCTCCAGAAATATTCTTTTAAGGAATATGTATTCTTTTTCAGGCGTAGTATACGTAGTATTGCGTATAATGATCCAGTATCGATATCATATGCTAGGCCTAGGGCTGGAATTCTGTCTGCCCCGTATGAAGTATATATCGGATCTCTGGCAACTAGTCTCTATAATCGGATAATCATGACCTAGTCATATTATCCCGATGACTGCAGTACTTAAGAGTACTAGTTCTGTATCCTGCGTGATCATCATCTCCATATGACTGGAGTGATACTTCCATCTTGACATCACACCCAATACACTACGATTCTCAGTATACCCAGAAGAGGCGTACACAGAACCTGTTAAAGCCCCGGACGACCAAAACCAAAGTATACTGATTGTCGTAAGTATTAGCGATGCAAGTCTCAAGTTAAGACCAAATACACCTACCCTGATTTGGATTCCCATAGACACATAGTCATACTACCAATGGGATTCCGATGGGTCTATCCAGAGCGAAGCTGTTTCCGTACCATCGGTAAACAGAACCTTCTATTACACTTGCATGAGTATCCAATACCCAAATATATGAGATCTATGTCGTTACGCTTCCATAACACGCATATGTGTAATACTAGTCTATTCCACATTATCGATGCCTACTCTCGATAATACTACGACTATTGATATTTAATGATTAAACCTTAGTGGATTAATACTGTCTTATATCTTATTAATCTAATACTAATCATATGGACTTTTATCATTTATATTTCCCGGTAATCCAATTACAAATGATAAAAGAGCAATTTCCTTTGTCACATAGTTAATTTGTACAACACCATAATGTTATGTACAAATAGTGATGCTATGGGTCATAATTGTCTAATAATCTCCCACTTGGCCTATAGTCAATCACTCAAGTGTCCGACACCTGAACTATGTACGGGTCACTCAAACTTCTGCTGAGAAACTACTTTCGTCAGTGGATTTGCAAGGTTATCATCTGATGCGATTTATTCGATCATCACATCGCCATGATGTATGATCCGACGAATCAGATGAAATAGTTGAAGTATATACTTAGATCGTTGATGAGACCATGATTCCTTAGGCTGTACTGTAGCCTAGCTCATCTGCTAACAGAACTACTCCTAATCCAATTAGGATTATATATATCCAAAATTCTTCTTTTGCTGCCTCAGCTGCAGTAGTGTTCATCTTTTTGTTATTTATTCGGCAACAGTATCTTGCTTGGAAGATTTCCAGCTCACTGTTCCGTTATTCAAACTATGTAGTACCCTTATTGCGACTTACAGTCATTTTTGTCGGTTTGGAAACTTGCAACGGTGAACCCAGTCACTTCAGGTTCTCCTTCTCCATAGCTTAAGAAAGCATCCTTAGTTCTGTTGGACAGTTATGACCCATAGCGTCACTATTTGTACAGATCATGGTGTTGTTGTACAAATTAACTATGTGACAAAGGAAATTGCTTTTTTATCATTTGTAATTAGATCACCAAGATGTATAAATGATGAAATGTCCTTATGATTAGTTCCTGGATTGAGATGATATGAGACAGTATCAATCCACGAAGGTTTAATCATTAAATATCCCTAGTCAGAGTATTATCGAGATTGGACATCGATAATGCGGAAAAGACTAGTATTACACTTGTGCGCGTTGTGAGGGCATAACGACGTAGTTCTCATATATTTGGGTATAGGATACTCATGCAAGTGTAGTAGGAGGTTGTGTTTTACCGATGGTATGGAAAACAGCTTCGCTCTGGATAGACCCCTCGGAATTCCATTGGTAGTATTACTATGTGTCTATGGAAGTCCGAATCAGGTAGGTGTATTTGGTCTTAACCTGAGACTTGCACCGCTAATACTTGCGACAATCAATGTACTTTGATTTTGGTCGTCCAGGGCTTTAACAGGCTATGTGTACACCTCTTCTGGGTATATTGAGAATCGTAGTGTATTGGGTGTGATGTCGAGATGGAAGTATCACTCCAGTAATAGTGGAGATGATGATCACGTAGGATACGAAACTGGTTCTCTTATATGCTGCAGCTATCGGGATATTATGACTAGGTCATGTTTATCCGATTAAAGAGACTAGTTACCAGAGATCCGATATGTGTTTCGAATGGGGCAGACACATTTCCAGCCCCAGGCCTAGCATGTGACATCCGATACTGGATCGAAATACGCAATACTACGTATACTACGCCTGATATAGATCACATATTCCTGTAAGGATATTTCTGGAGAATTAGGTAGGCATGACACTTGCTAGAAGCCAACCTTGTCTTGTAAATCGGTACAAACGTAGTACTAGGTACTTACGTGTTCGGATAGTCTGACGACCGAATTTACTGCCAACATATCCGGGGATCTCATGGGTCTCTTCCCGAAGATTCACCAATGACGTATGACTCGTACTTTATTAATCTGGGATTAATTAGTAGAGAGAGAAAATTAATCTGGGATTAATTACAGAGATATTTTATCTGGGATAAAATATTAATAAAAAGAGAGAAAACGATTAATTTGGAATTAATCGATAAAATAATATATTCGATATATTATACGAAATTGGATTTCGACGCGGAATTGAAATTAGATTTTAATTTGGGCGAACGAGTTAATTTAGAATTAATTCGTTAGCGACGTGAATAGTAATTTTGCTAGGCATAATTATTTAATTACGACGCAAGGGAAAATTCGTTAATTTGGAATTAGCGAACCCGAGCCCGGGAGTGTTTGCGAGCGCACTCGTATTTCGAATTCAAGTGCGGCCCGCAAGTCACATCAAGCGTCAAATCACTTGTCAATTGATTGATGTGATGTCTAATCACTTTGAGTGATTTGACAACTTGTCACATTGATTGATGGTGGTTTTTGGGAGCTTTTAAAGCTTGTACCTTGTCAACTTTTTGAAAGCTAATTTATGTATTTTTTTGATTTTGGAAATCAATCATACCTAACACACAACACCTTTTCTTCTCTCCTTTTCTCTCTCCCCAATCTCACGCCCAAGGGGCCTTCATCTTCTTCCTTTTCTTGTCACAAAGCCGAGAGGTTGGAGAAGCAATAGGAAATTTTTGGCAAATTTCCAGAGTGCTAGCACACTATAGAGTCTTGCGAAGGTGGTAGGGAACCGTACACGTAAGCATAGAATCATCAACCAAAGCTTGGAGCTTGGAGGAGGACCATGGCCGAAAATGGAGGATATTTTTCAGCTCCAAACCGTGAGCCCTATGAGGGAAAAGCTTGAAGTTTTGTTCTTCGTCGCATCACTCAACCACTCAATGTAAGTATTCCGCAACTTCTTTGATGTATTCACACTTATGTTTCATCGCTTTATTCGATCCTCGGGACCGTAGAAACCCTACAATGGTATCAGAGTGAGTTAAAGCATGAAACTTGAACTTAGGGTTAAAATTGGGTAAATTGTATTTGAGCATGATTTGATGAAATGTTTGATTGAGTATGCTTAAATGATGTTTAATTGAAGTTGGATTAGATCAATTTCATGAAATATTGATTGGATCAAATTTTGCCCAATCTTTGGCTTGGCCGAGAGGTACTACTACCATAAATGTCTTGGTATTTGTTTTGTTTGATCATTGGATGACTTGAAAAATTGGGTAATGTTGATTTAAGATTCAATTGGATTGGATTAAAATTGGACATAAAGTACCCTTTGCCGAGACTAGTTAGCATGGGAAATGAGTTGATTTTGATTAAAATGTGTTGGACATATTTTGATGATAATGACCATAATTAATTAGGCTAATTGATGTTTTGGAAATATTGATTTGGGTGATTAATATTGGCATTACACTTTGAGTAATTAAATTGTGAAATTGGAATTTTGGAATTTAATTATGTTGGGCTTAAATTGGATTTGGGCTTGAAAAGTTGAAATTGGGCTAATTGGGCTTGGTTGTACCAAGATTGGTTTAGGCAAATTGGTTGGATCCAATTGGGCCTAATGGGCCTTAAAATATTAATTGGGCATAAATTGGTTTCTAGGCACATAAGGGTGATTCCTTTATGGGCTTTGGTAATTGGGTTTGACCTATGTTGACCAAAAGTCCATGCCTTAAGAAATTAATTAAAAGCCCATTGGACTTTAATTAAATTAAATTGGATGTTAATCGGGCTTTGAGACCCGTAACGGTTAGATTTAGAATCTAAGTCGTAAAGGTTCGTTAATAAAGTGTAATATTTAATTTGGAATTAAATAGTGAATTAGTATTAAATACATATTAAATTGGATTTAATGTTGTAGTTTAATTTAATTCAAGAATTCGTACTTTGAGTACTTATTCGCAAAACGAGTTGGACTCGCGTAAAATCAAATCGTTGTATGAACATTGGATGGTCATTAATTATCAGATTAATTAATTGGATTAGATTGATTGATAACATGCTTGTGTGAATACATGGTTGTGATGCATGAATAATGTATATCGGATGGATATTAGATGGGTGGGGCAATTTTGGAAATTGTTGTAATAAATTTAGAATTTATTAATTGGACCTGCGTGTCCAGCCTATTACCTCTTTGACTCTGTGTATTTCTCTTCTCACCTATTCCCCTCAATGTAAATGAGGTTTCTTTAGAAGTGTTATGTAATCGGGTAGAAGCAATATTTGTGCTAGCGGGAGAGAGGAAGTGAGAGATTTGTTCTAGGAACAATGTGTTAAGTATCCATCTGCATATCATTATTATTTTATTTATATGCGCCTTATTATGTGTTTAGAATGCATGTTTAAGGGTGTATGATGATGAGACCTTAACAAAGATAATAAATTGGTTGCCAATTTGCACGCGAAAAACCCTCACAAAATATTAAGCGTTTTTCCTTCCATTGAGTGATTCTTACTCAAGATCCAAGACTGGCATTGGTTTGTTGGCCAAAGTCAAGGCCTTTGTCCGTCGAGGATGTGTTTGAATCACGAGAGCTTTGTTCCATATTGGTGTCTTGTCCAAGTTGTGATTTGTTGGCCAAAGTCAAGATCACTTCTTGTCCATCGACATTGATTACGAAGCTTTCCAAGGTCAATGGGTTCCGCTTAACTGGGATCACTAAGTTTTTGTGCCAAAGCCAAGGCTTAGTTGATTCAGAGGAAAAAGGTTAGGCAATATATTGGATATATTGGCATATATAGGATATATGTTTCGGACTTGGATGTCCACCTACTGGATCTAGGAATTGGATGGGATCCAATTGATCTTAGAGATCTACCTAGTTAATTATCATACAATTTGTTGGCCAAAGTCAAGATTGTGTGTTATTTAACGGGATCCTAGCCCACTAGGAAACAAGGTTTCCCGAGTACTCCATAGAGGGTTAGAGGCTCACCGAAAAATAGTGGGAGGCAAGTATTAAATTTGCAATATTCGTTTAGTTACTTGCCATACGCGCTCATTACAAATATTACGTCAAATAAATTAATATATTAGTTGGACTAATATTTAATAGTTGTTTTAATAAAACAGTTGGACTGTATTCAAACTATTTCATTTATAGTTGATTATATAATTGGATTATAGTAATCAATATATTTGAATTAATAAATTGAATTATAGTTGATTTTATAATTGGATTATAGTAATCAATATAATTGAATTTACCAAATTAAATTATAGTTGATTATATAGTTAGACTATAGTAATCATTATAATAAATAGTACCAAAATCGTTGATTAAATAGTTGGACTATTAGAATCAAGATAAATTGAAAGATTGGTATTTAAAACATAATCTTGGGTGAAAATGTATTTAAACGACTTTAATTTTCAAATTTGGAATAAAACTTCAGGATAGTCCTGAAAACTAAGAAGTTACTTTATTGGATAAAATAACATCTTAGGCCTAAGCCCGGAGTTAAGCAAATAATAGAACATAATCTTTGGAAGATTCATGTGATGATAACTTTAGTGCTTAATCCAATATGCTTGCCAAATAGACTCCTTAATTTCTTAATCAGAATTTAGGATTAGATCCTTATAGTATGATAATGAAATTGAAGGATCTTCATAGATCTAATTTTAGATCTTAGAAGTACTAAATTGCAATAGTAAACTCTTGGAGAGTTAATGGCTATTCTCAAGGAGATAAAGCTAAAGTTTGCAATAAGGCAAGAAGCGCAAGGCGCACCTTACTTCGATATTCCAGAAGGCCAAGGCTTGGCCAAAGGCTTCTGGAATGTGAAAAAGGGCAAAGGAAAATCATTATAATCTTCTGGGAAGATAAAGACATATCCCAAATGTCTGCCTAAATTGTGGCAAACGGGGACACGGAAGCGTGACTGCCGTATGGACAAGGCAGACATGAAGGAATTGAAGACGGTGTAAGGCTCCGTCTTCAAATATGTTTATCATAAACATGTTCACTACTAGTATTAAAATTGGATTTTAGATACTAAAAGTGGTACATAAATATGTACTGATGTGCAGAATCTGCTGAGAGCAGGATACTGACTTCAGATGAGATTTATCTGCGATTCGGGAACGGGATGAAAATCGCTGTTTTAACTGTAGATACCTAAGTTTAGGAACTACCCTTTGGGTGTGTACTTAAATTAGGAAACTGTTACAATGTAACTAGTTTGACTAGATACATTATCTCTATATCAGGGTTTAACCCGTTGCGGGTATACCTTTATATTCTAGAACACTAAAGTGTTTTATTATATAAAGATGATATTGAGTAAACACATTAGATGTGAATAACAGTATTTATATTTTGAATATAAATAAATCTCAAAACATATAATATAACAAACAAATAGCTCAAACTGATTTAATCAATTGAGACTTATGAGTGGCATTTTTGTCTGGGACACAATTAAACAAGACTCGTATATCTACACTTTCGAAGAGTGGGTACTATGACAGATTTGATTCCATTCAAATAATGTCTACGAATCTAGTTTATTGGGCAAAGTGCCTAAAACACCTTTACTTGGTAAAACTGTTAGTGCCACCGATCTGTTAGCCCTGGTTCATAGTGACGTAGGTGGGCCCATGTCTAGCTAGGCTAGAGGTGGATATGAATATTTCGTTATCTTTACGGATGTGGCATCGCGTTATTGTTATGTGTTTCCTTAGAAACACAAATCGGAAACTTTTAGAGTTTTGACATGAAGTGGACAGACAGATCGGCTAAAGCATTAATCACCATGATTAGATCATGATGAAAATACTTAAGCAATAATTTTCTCAATACTTGAAAGAGTATAGTATTCTTTCAATGAGGACTCCACCCGGAACACGTCAGTTTGACGGTCTGTCCAAACGGAGAGACCGAATTTTGTTGGACATGATAAGGTTAATCATGAGTCGCTCTGAGCTACCATTTCCTTCCACGGATATGCATTTAACAGTGCAGAACTTATTTTGAATAAGGTTCCATAAAGATCTGTTTGATAGACTTCATATTAGATATGAACATGAAAGAAACTGGGTTTTCTCATTCCTGTAGATTTGGGAATGATGGGCATATGTTTGGATGATACCAAACTAAAACCCAAATCGGATAAGTGCCTAAGTTTAGGTTCTCCTAGGGAAACCTAAGTATAGTACTTATACAACTCACTAGAGAACAATGTAATTGTTGCTCACCATGCGGTTTTCATAAGAGGAATACCTATATGTAGTGGTAAGTGGGAGGAAAGTAAAACTCGATGAAAATCAGAGTAATACTATTCCAGGCACCGATTCCTTTATGGAACACAAATAGTTCATCAAGGATGAAACTATACCAGTAATCTTTGAATACACAAGAACCACATAGATCGGAGAGAGTCAGAAAACAACCTGGGGTATGGGTTTCTGATCTCACCTCATAAAGATGTCAATCTTATTGAGGAATACGAACTGACTACGTATGAGGAAGTGATACAAGGTATCGCCTCCCTATTATGGCAAAGTGCCATGATGTCCAAAATGGATTCCATGTATACCAACCGAGTTTGAACACTGGTTGTTGTACCGGAAGGCATTGTGCCTATTGGTACTATATAAGTCTTCAAGGAAGACATACGTGGAAGGCAACATACCAATGTACTAAGCTAGGCTTGTAGCGAAAATGTATCATTATCAGCATTATGTCGATTACGACGAAACCTTTTACATGTTGCCACGGTAAATCCATTTGGAAAATGCTTGCTAATGCTGCATGTTTCATTTATGAAATGTGGCATCTAAATGCCAAAACCGCTTTCCTTGACGGAAACCTTTTGGAGGATGTTTATAACTTCCTGACGGTTTTGTCGTACCAAAACTAGCAAACAAGGTTTGCAGGTTATTCGATCCATGGATGGATTGAAGCAAGCATTGCGTTCTTAGAATTATCGTTTTGATATAATCATAATGGTGTATGATTTAATTCAAAATGAAATGATTCTTTTGTATATAAGGAGGTTAGTCGGAGCGCACTGAAAGTGACTGTCTTAAATAATGATAAATATGTCATTTCTTGGAAATAATATTCCCATAATACAATCGGTGAAAGCTTGGCTTTCATGAAAATTCTCCGTGGAGAAACAACCTTTATTCTAGGAATAAAGATCTACTGAGATATATCTAAAAGTTGTTAGAGTTCTCTGAGAACTCGTACATTAATATAAATGTACGCGACCTGGTGTCTGATACGCTTTGAGCATATGGAGTCACAATCGGGCCAATCGAAGTGATAGTCATTGGATTGATGGTTAAGAACATCCTTTAATATCTTAGATGAACTAAGGATGCTATCTTAAACTATGGAGAAGGAGAACTTAAAGTGATTAGGATCACTGTTGCAAGTTTCCTAACCGATATAAACAACTATAAGTCGTAACAACGGTACTATACAGTTTGAATAACAGAACAGTGAGCTGGAAATCTTCCAAGCAAGATACTGTTACCGAATAAACAATAAAAGTGGATTATTACTGCAGCTGAGGCAGCAATAGAAGCCTTCTGGATTGATAATAATCTAATTAGACTAGATATAGTTCTGTTAGCCGCTGAGTTAGGCTACAACACAGGCTAAAGAATTAATGGTCTCATCAACGATCCAGATATATACTTCGATTATTCATCTAATCCGTTCGGATCATACATCATGGCGATGTGATGATCATATAAATCGCATCAGATGATAATCATGCAAATTCGCTGACGAAAGTCTTTTCTCAGTAGTTTGAGCGAACCATACATAGTTCGGGGTGTAAGATACTCGAGTGACTGGCTATAGGCCAAGTGGGAGATTGTTGGACAGTTATGACCCATAGCGTCACTATTTGTAAAGATCATGGTGTTGTTGTACAAATTAACTATGTGACAAAGGAAATTGCTTTTTTATTATTTGTAATTAGATCACCAAGATGTATAAATGATGAAATGTCCTTATGATTAGTTCCTGGATTGAGATGATATGAGATAGTATCAATCCACGAAGGTTTAATCATTAAATATCTCTAGTCAGAGTATTATCGAGATTGGACATCGATAATGCGGAAAAGACTAGTATTACACTTGTGCGCGTTGTGAGGGCATAACGACGTAGTTCTCATATATTTGGGTATAGGATACTCATGCAAGTGTAGTAGGAGGTTGTGTTTTATCGATGGTACGGAAAACAGCTTCGCTCTGGATAGACCCCTCGGAATTTCATTGGTAGTATTACTATGTGTCTATGGAAGTCCGAATCAGTGTAGGTGTATTTGGTCTTAACCTGAGACTTGCACCGTTAATACTTGCGACAATCAATGTACTTTGGTTTTGGTCATCCAGGGCTTTAACAGGCTCTGTGTACGCCTCTTCTGGGTATATTGAGAATCGTAGTGTATTGGGTGTGATGTCGAGATGGAAGTATCACTCCAGTAATAGTGGAGATGATGATCACGTAGGATACGAAACTGGTTCTCTTATATGCTGCAGCTATCGGGATATTATGACTAGGTCATGTTTATCCGATTAAAGAGACTACTTATCAGAGATCCGATATGTGCTTCGTACGGGGCAGACACATTTCCAGCCCCAGGCCTAGCATGTGACATTCGATACTGGATCGAAATACGTAATACTACATATACTACGCCTGATATAGATCACATATTCCTGTAAGGATATTTCTGGAGAATTGGGTAGGAATGGCGCTTTGCTAGAAGCCAACCTTGCCTTGTAAATCGGTACAAACATAGTACTAGGTACTTACTTGTTCGGATAGTCCAACGACCGGATTTACTGCCAACATATTCGGGGATCTCATGGGTCGTTTCTCGAAGATTCACCAATGATGTATGACTCGCACTTTATTAATCTGGGATTAATTAGTAGTGAGAAGAAATTAATCTGTGATTAATTACGGAGATATTTTATCTGGGATAAAATATTAATAAAAAGAGAGCAAACGATTAATTTGGAATTAATCGATAAAATAATATATTCAATATATTATACGAAATTGGATTTCGACGAGGAATTGAAATTAGAGTTTAATTCGGGCGAACGAGTTAATTTAGAATTAATTCGTTAGCGATGTGAATAGTAATTTTACTAGGCATAATTATTTAATTACGACGCAACAAAAAATTCGTTAATTTGGAATTAACGAACCCGAGCCCGGGAGTGTTTGCGAGCGCACTCGCATTTCGAATTCAAGTGCGGCCCGCAAGTCACATCAAGCGTCAAATCACTTGTCAATCGATTGATGTGATGTCTAATCACTTTGAGTGATTTGACAACTTGTCACATTGATTGATGGTGGTTGTTGGGAGCTTTTAAAGCTTGTACCTTGTTGACTTTTTGAAAGCTAATTTATGGTATATGTTTTTGATTTTGGAAATCAATCATAAATTAACACACAACACATTTTCTTCTCTCCTTTTCTCTCCCCAATCTCACGCCCAAGAGGCCTTCATCTTCTTCCTTTTCTGTCACAAAGCCGAGAGGTTGGAGAAGCAATAGGCAATTTTATGGCAAAATTTCCGGAGTGCTAGCACACTATAGAGTCTTGCGAAGGTGATAGGGAACCGCACACGTGAGCATGGAATCATCAACCAAAGCTTGGAGCTTGGAGGAGGACCATGGCCGAAAATGGAGGATATTTTTCAGCTCCAAACCGTGAGCCCTATGAGGGAAAAGCTTGAAGTTTTGTTCTTCGTCGCATCGCTCAACCGCTCAATATAAGTATTCCGCAACCTCTTTGATGTATTCACACTTATGTTTCATCGCTTTATTCGATCCTCGGGACCGTAGAAACCCTGCAAGTTCATCTAAGATACTTAGGGATGTTCTTAACATCAATCCGGTGACCATCATCTGGATTGGCCTGATTGTGACTCCATATGCTCAAAGCCTATGAGACAGCAGGTCACGTATATGTATTTCAATGTACGAGTTCTCGGAGAGTGCCAACAACGTTTAGATCTATCCCAATAGATCATTATTCCTAGAATAAAGGTTTCATCTCCTAAGTTTTCCATGGAGAATTTTAATGAAAGCCAAGCTTTCACCGATTGAATTTTGGGAATGTCATTTCCAAGAAATGATATGTCATCATTATATAGGACAATCATTGTCAGTGCGCTCCCACTAACCTTCATATATACACAAGAATCTTTACCGTTTTGAATGAAACCATATACCATTATGATCTTATCAAAACATTAGTTCTAAGAACGTAATGCTTGCTTCAATCCATAAATGGATCGATTTATCTTGCAAACATTGTTTGCATGTTTTGCACGACAAAACCGTCAGGATGTTGTATACAAACATCCTCCAAAAGGTTTCCGTTTAAGGAAAGCGATTTTGACGTACCATGTGCCATATTTCATAAATGAAATATGCAATATTAGCAAGCATTATCCAAATGGATTTAATCATGGCAATAGATAAAAGGTTTCGTTGTAGTCGACACTATGTCGTTGACGATACCCTTTCTGTACAAGCCTAGTTGTGTACATTTGTATGTTGCCATTGATGAGTGGTATTTATATCACTATTTCCCACTCATTTGACCTAATGTTTTGTATTGTTTCTCGAGATTTATGAACGTTTTGATGTGTTTTATTGTTATTTTGCAGATAAATAAAGTTTGGACAGCACTGGAGGCAATTTGGGGCAAAACCGGACAAAAATGCGTCAACAGGGATATTTTCGTCTTTTGCGCGTCGCGCCGCCCAGACATTCCGCGTCGCGACGCCCAGCGTGAGCCGAATTTGCTAACATGCGCCTGGTCCTGTTGGGCGGGGGTAGCCATAATTGGAACTTAATATTAATGAATCCAGTTAATTTGATTGACATAGACATATGGTTTAATTAAGTTAAATTGGATATTTGTAATTGACCATCGGAAGAGGCTTTTACATAATTTAGTGTTCCAGGTTAATAAAATTTTGTTATGTTATTTTATTTTGTATTTTGCTCGAGGACTAGCAAAATGTTAGGTTTGGGGGTGTGATGAGTGGTATTTATATCACTATTTCCCACTCATTGACCTAATGTTTTGTATTGTTCTCGAGATTTATGAACGTTTTGATGTGTTTTATTGTTATTTTGCAGATAAATAAAGTTTGGACAGCACTGGAGGCAATTTGGGGCAAAACCGGACAAAAATGCGTCAACAGCCATCCATGTATGTCTTCCTTGAAGACATATTTAGTACCAATAGGCACAATGCCTTCTGGTACATCAACCAGTGTCCAAACTTAGTTGGTATACATGGAATCCATTTTGGACTTCATAGCACTTTGCCATAAAAGAAGTCGATACCTTGTATCACTTCTTCATACGTAGTCGGTTTTTCTTCCTCAATAAGATTGACATCTTCATGATGTGAGATTAGAAACCCATACCTCCCAGGTTATTTTCCGACTCTCTCCGATTTATGTGGTTCTTGTGTATTCGAAGATTGTGGTACAGCTTCATCTCTGATGAACTGTTTGTGTTCCGTTAAGGAATCGGTGCATGAAACAGTATTACTCCGATTTTTCATCGAGTTTTACTTTCCTCTCACTTACCACTGCATATAGGAATTCCTCTTAGGAAAGCCGCATGGAGAGCAACAATTACATTGTTCTCTTGTGAGTTGTATAAGTACTATACTTTGGTTTCCCTAAGACAACATACAAATAGGCACTTATCCGATTTGGGTTCTAGTTTGGTATCATCCAAACATATGCCCAGCATTCCCAAATCTTCAGGAATGTTAAACCCGGTTTCTTTCATTTTCATATCTAATATAGAGTCTGTCCAACATAATTTTGACGGAACCTTATTCAAAATAAGTATTGCACTGTTTAATACGTATCCATATAAGGAAATTGGTAGCTCAGAGCGACTCATCATTAACCTTACTATGTCCAACAAAGTTCGGTTTCTCTATTCAGACACACCGTCAAATTGAGGTGTCCCGAGAGGAGTCCACTGTGAAAGAATACCATACTCTTTCTGGTAATCTTGAAACTCATATGTTTAAGTATTTTACACTATGGTCCGAACGTAATGTTTTTAATACTTTTACCGGTCGGTTTTTCTTACTTTGTGTCGAAACTCTTTGAATTACTCAAAAGTTTCTGATTTATGTTTCACAAGAAACACATAACCATAACGCGATGCCATATCCGTAAAGGTTACGAAGTATTCATATCCACCTCTAGCCTAGCTAGACATGGGCCCACTTACGTCACTATGAACGAGGGGTAACAGATCGGTGGCACTTGCACTTTTACCAAGTAAAAGGTGTTTTAGGTAATTTGCATAATAAACTAGATTCGTAGACATCATTTGAATTAGAATCAAATCTGTCCTAGTATCCACTCTTAAAAAGTATGGATATACGAGTCTTGTTTAATGTGTCCCAGACAAAAATGCCACAAATAAGTCTCAACTGATTAATTCAGTTTGAGCTATTTGTTTGTCATGTTATACGTTTGAGATTTATTTATATTCAAAATATAAATACTGTTATTCACATCTAATGTGTTTATCTCAATATCATCGTTATAAAATGAAACACTTTAGTGTTCTAGAATATAAAGGTATACCCGCAACGGGTTAAACCCTGATATAGAGATAATGTTTCTAGTTACATTTTAACAATTTCCTAATTTAAGTACACACCCGAAGGGTAGTTCCTAAACTTAGGTTTCTACGGTCAAAACAGCCACTATCGTCCCGTTTTTGATTCGCAAATCAATCTCATCTGAAGTGAGTATCCTGCTTGTCAGCAGAATCTGCACATCAGTACATATTTATGTACCACATCCAGTATCTAAAATCCAATTTTAAAACCAGTAGTGAACATGTTTTTGACAAACATACTTGAATCCGGAGCCTTGCCCCACCTTTACTTCCTTCATATCTGCCTTGTCCATTCGATAGTCACACTTCCAGTGACCCCGTTTGCCACAGTTTAGGTAGACATCTTGGGATATGTCTTTTGTCTTCCTAGAAGACTGTGACGATTTTGCCCTTGCTCATTTTCACATCCCTAGAAGTCTTCGGCCAAGCCTAGACCTTCTGGGATGTATGAGTAAGATGCGTCTAGCGCTTCTTACCATTTTGTAAGCTCAGACTCTGTCTCCTTGAGCATAGCCATTAAATCTCCAAGAGTTTTCAATTGCAATTAGTACTTCTAAGATCTAAGAATAGATCTATGAAGATCCTTCAATTTCAATATCATACTATAAGGATCTAATCCTTAGTTCTGACGAAGAAATTAAGGAGTCATTGCGGCAAGCATAACAGATTGAGTACTAAAGTTATCATCACCATGAGTCTTCCAAAGCTCATGCTCCACTATTTGCTCAACTCCAGGCTCAGGCCCGAGATGTCACTCTATTAAATAAAGTAACTTCTCGGCTCCCAGGACTATCCTGAGGTCTTATTCGCAATTTGAAAATTGAAGCCGCTTAAAGAAATTTTCACTCAGGATTATGTTTTAAGCGCTAATCTTTCAGTTATATTGATTCCAATAGTCCAAATATCCAATCAACGATTTCAGGTACAATCGAATATAATGATTTCTATAGTCTAACTATATAATCAATTACTATTGATTGGATAAATTCAAATATATTGATTACTATAATCCAATTATATAATCAATTATAAATGAAGTAGTTTGAATACAGTCCAACTGTTTAATTAAAACAAAAA